>BGPT01000623.1:162685-185212 GCA_003297045.1 Symbiodinium sp. clade C Y103 | reverse complement strand
GCGCTTCAATGAGTCCCAGTCGTGGTCTAGTTGGGCCCCAGGTTTGAAACAGGCCATTGCACAGGCCGTCAAAGATCATGTGCTGCGGGTTGAGAGTGAACTTTTTTCAGTGCGATCACAAGCTCTCAGCCCGGCTGGTGACACACCTGGGCGTGATCCTAATTTACTACCACCTCGAGCGCTCAGGTCCCTGTCACGGCAAGCACTTGAATCCTGGAGGGAACATTTTTTGAGTGATCATCAGCCTTCGAGAAGGGACTGTGTTCATTGTGTCCGCTCTCAAGGACGTGGAAAACAACACCGTCGAGTGACCCATCCTGAGGCCTACACGCTCTCTGTTGATCTCTCTGGCAAGATGTCTGCAGGCATGGATCAAGGGAGTCGTCGATGTCGGTATTTGATGGTGGCCTGTTACACTTTCCCTGTGACTCGAAGCGGTGAACCATTGTTGGATCCTCCAGGTCATGACAAATCTCCTAAGGATCATCCTCTGCCGTCGATGGACTTACACGGAGGGGGTGTTCCGAGTTCTAGTGATCAGGTTCCTCCTGAAGTATGGCAAGATGATGAAGTGGTGATGATGGATGATGAAGGGGATGCTCCTCCGATGCCTGAAGATGGCTCTGAAATCCCTGAACCTGATGATCCACAGCCGGCTGATCCTTCTGATGGACCTGCCCAAGAATCTATGAGGGGAGCTTTCAATGTGTGGGAGCGCCTGGTGGAGGATGCCACTGACGTTGCTGTCAGGAATCTGACCTTTGTGGAGGTGCTCAACTCCAGATCGGTAGGAGATGTTCTCCCAGCCCTGGCAAGGATACATGCACGGCTTCAAGCATTGGGGCTACCACTTCTTCGGCTTCATTGCGACAAAGCTCGAGAGCTTACTTCGGCACCGGTCAGGCGCTGGACACTGGACAGGGGCATCATTACCACCTTGACAACAGGTTCCTCCTACAAGAGCAATGGCCGGGTTGAGGCCGAAGTGGGCAACACCAAGCGTGCCATTCGCACGTTGATCTCAGCCAAGATGTGCCCGTTGGAGTTTTGGCCACTGGCAGCCCGCCACATAGGCGAAAGACGCCTCCGCAATCAGCTGCTTCGCGTGGGATGGCCAGCAGCACCCATGCTCAATTTTGGATGTCGAGCTTTCGCTCTCCGAAAGTCCTGGCAAGAAAGATACACTCAGTGGAGAGATGCCAGGGAGGAGGTCATCATCATGGGTCCGGATCGATCGACTTCGTTGACGACGACCAGTTACTTTGTGCGCTCTGTGTCCAGCGGCAAGTTCTTTTATACGGACGATGTGGTGACACCTCCTGCTGATGCACCCATGGCTCTTCAAGATGCTGATCAGCCAGTGATTTATCTGGAGGAGCGTGGTGAGCAGCCGACTCCAACTCCATGGACTGGTGTGCCCAGTCGTCGCCTTCGAGGCAAAACTACGGTTCCTGCCATCCGGTCACTGCTGCACAGTGAGGGGGAGGATGATGCTGTTCCTTCTGGGCAATTTGGCCCTTTTGATGTTCCAGCCCAACTTCAACAGTTTTTTGAAGGTGATGTTTGGGTCGAAAGTGATGAAGCCAGCTGGACTTTGGGCACAGACTCTGATCAAACTTCAGCAAGCTCTTTGGCCGAAACCCCAACCCTGCAGTCTGACTTGGGCCATTTGGAGGAGGTTGGAGGTGGGGAAGAGGAGGGGGCGCCTAAGAACCGGGCTGGTGGCTCATACCCGGTCGCCTCAAAGATGACGGGGATAACGGCTCTGAGAGCAATGCATGGCAATGTCACCAGCTACATCAAGGAGGAGATGGAACGCCTCGATGCGACCTCTGGTGAACAAGCCATGTGGATCGGAGCGTTGTCCGATGCTATCATGATGAAGTTCCAGCTGGAAACCCAGTTGCTAGAGGCTCAGAAAGATCAAATGCAAGAGGAACAGCGAAAAGTAGAACAAGAATTTCTGGTCACCAAAACAGTGGGCAACCAGGAAGTGTGGCAGAATCTGGATGACTGGGCTCCTTCCATCAAAAAGGAATGGCAACAGNGTAGAACAAGAATTTCTGGTCACCAAAACAGTGGGCAACCAGGAAGTGTGGCAGAATCTGGATGACTGGGCTCCTTCCATCAAAAAGGAATGGCAACAGTTGGTTCAAGAAAAGCAAGCAGTCAAACAGATCACCATGTCAGAGCTTCAACAACGTGGCATCCCAATTGAACTGTTACCTGGCAAGACAGTTCACACACGTAAGGCCCAAACAGGGGCCTACAGAAGCAGGGCTGTAATATGTGGAAATTACGCCACATCAACAGACCAAGAGGTCTATGCGGGGGGCTCTGACAGCACACAAGTCAGAACAGCCNCTACAGAAGCAGGGCTGTAATATGTGGAAATTACGCCACATCAACAGACCAAGAGGTCTATGCGGGGGGCTCTGACAGCACACAAGTCAGAACAGCCCTAAAAACCGCTGCCCTGAAAGATTGGTCCGTGATGGGCACAGATGTGCGCACCGCCTTCCTCAATGCAAAGAGGCGTGACAACTCGAAGTTGGTGGCGATGAGCATCCCGTCCATCTTCAAACGTCTTGGCCTTGCAGGTGACGATGATGTGTGGTTGGTGGAGATGGCNGAGGCGTGACAACTCGAAGTTGGTGGCGATGAGCATCCCGTCCATCTTCAAACGTCTTGGCCTTGCAGGTGACGATGATGTGTGGTTGGTGGAGATGGCCTTATACGGCTTGAACACCAGTCCACGTGACTGGAGCCTACATCGTGATGATGTGCTCAAAAAGCTCACCTGGGAGCGCTTGCTTGGAAATGGTGCCACAACCAAAGGCCACTTTGAAAGGTGTGATGATGACAACCTTTGGCGCTTGGTTGAGACTGATGCCAGCGGCAATCGATGGTGTGGTTTGCTCTGCGTCTATGTGGACGACCTGCTCTTCTGTGGTGAACAAGATGTTCTTTGCCATGCTNGTTGAGACTGATGCCAGCGGCAATCGATGGTGTGGTTTGCTCTGCGTCTATGTGGACGACCTGCTCTTCTGTGGTGAACAAGATGTTCTTTGCCATGCTCTGAAAGCGGTCGAAGCTCAATGGTCTTGCGCTGAGGCTGAATGGGCAACAACCACCAAGCCCTTGAAGTTTTGCGGGATCGAGATCTTGATCAACAAGGAGGGCAATGGTCTGCACTTGTCGCAAAAGGGGTATGAACAAGAGATGTTGGAGCGATGGCAAGTTCAACATGGTGCAGCTGTGCCGCATTTCAAGCTCAATGAGTCTGACTTTGATGCAGTTGATGCCATCGACCCCAAGACCCTCAAGGAAGCCCAAGCTCTAGCAGGAGCTTTGCTATGGTTGGCCACCAAGACTAGGCCGGATCTGGCCTTTGGAGTTTCTGCAATGAGTCGATTGATGGCTCGAAATCCCTTGAAGGCCTTGGAGGTGGGCCAAGTGCTGCTCAACTATGTCAAAGCCAATCCTGGCGACTTGCACTATGCCAAGGAGTTCCCAAATGATGGATGGGGAGAACGGCGCCAGTTGAAGCATCAAAGGGACTGCTATAGCATTGAAGTGTTCTCCGACATTGCCTATGCGGCGGGTACGAAGTTTCGAAGCATCCAAGGTGTGGCTGTGTTTTTTGCAGGGAGTCCTGTGGCTTGGCAGAGCTCTCAACAACCGTTTGTGACTCACAGCACAGCCGAAGCAGAACTGGTGTCGTATTGTGAAAGCTTGCTCATTGGTCGTGCTACAGAGGCCCTTCTGTGTGCTATGTGGGGGGAGCCTCTGACCAATGCAAACAAGTTCTCCCGGACCATCTATGGCGACAACATGGCCGCGATCGGGTTGGCGAGCGGAACAACATGCTCATCATGGCGGACGAGACATCTCAGAATCCGAGCCTCCATCTTGAAAGAAGCCATCGATGAAGACGGCGGGTATCCTGGTGGGGTTTGGAGGTTGCTCCATTTGAAGGGGACGGAGTTGGTAGCTGATGGGCTCACAAAGCCGCTTTTGGGTCAAAGTTTCAAAACGTTCCTCTCTGATCTTGGAATGAAAAGCCACGGTGGGGGAGGTGATGATGTACATGATGATGTACAACAAGATGGAGCTTCGTCAGGAGCAGCAATTGCAGCTCTGATGACCGGAAGTCTTTTGCTTTCCGGAATGGACTCGACGGAGGAGGGTGGCGTTGACACCGAATCAGCAGCCATGTGGGCATGCGGTGCTATGCTGATGGCCTGTGGGGCAATCTATGTTGGGCAGCTGGCGGCAAAGACCATGCGATGTTGTCTACGAAGATTGCAAGGGGCTCATCAGGGCACGGAGGAGGATAGGCGACGTCATCTCCGAAGTGGGGATCAATCGGGAGCTGAAGCGACCGTGAAAATCAAGCGTGGGAAGGGCTCTTCAACGACTCAGAGCTCTACTTCCCTGAATATAAAGCTACAGTCGGGCTCGCATCATCGGGCAGAATCGACGTCATCTTGGACGAGTAGCGCTTCTGAAGCATGTGCGGCTGCAACATCATCGTTGCAGTGTGCAGCGGCTGAGCAGCGTGCAGCGGCTGAGCAGCGTGCAGCGGCTGAGCAGCGTGCGGCGGCTGAGCGGCGTGCAGCGGCTTCTGAGCAGCGGGCGGCTGGCTCTGAGCAGGTGAGTGGCCCGGCGAATTCTCCAAAGGAGAAGGATCTTTCCAATCCATGGAACCGGTACCAACATGAACACCGGGGAAAAGGCCTATCGAAATCAACGATGGCCAAAATGTATAGATATGAAAAAGAGAAGCACAAGAAGAACAGATAGCCTTGAGCCTCTCTGCATTTTTAGCAGAACAAAGCACGGTGAGAGCACGGTGCAATTCCGGACGAACCTGAATTGGGGGGAGTCCGTCAATCCAATCAACATTTCACATTACTCGTGAGGCTTTTTGTTCGAGAAAACCAGGTGTTTGGTTGCCCTTTCGAGCCAATAAAACATGAATAAACATGATCAATGGATGTGTTACTCCAACAAATTAAGAACGAAACATAGGACTTGTCGAAAACTCACCAAGGAATCCAAAACTGACTGCATTAGATGACTACCCCCACTTCCAAAGCATGCTATGCTGTGGATGTCCGGTAGATAATCTTTCTCTCATGAGTATGTGTGCAATGTGTTGGGGCATGCTGAAAGTAGGTTTGCATCATGTCAGAGCCTGATTGTTCCTCCCACCATGTCGCACCCCAACAAGACTGGAAATGAAAACAAATCACTGATTACTCATATCTATATCATTCTGCATGGAAAAATGGATGACTGGATGGATGGATGAACAATGATCATGATCATGATAATGATACTGATGATGGCAGGTAGATAACTAGGTAAGTAAATAGGTAGATTCGGATACTGGTAATTAGGCAAATGGTGGCTGCTAACATCACGACTTAGAGTCATCCTGTTGAATTTACGTGACGCAGTTTGGCAGCGGCTTCCAGCCTGGTGCCCCCTGATTCGTCGTCCAAGTTCAATGGCTGCAGCTTGAATCAAGAGCGCCCGCTTCTCTTCCAACGACTCCAAGACCCCACCTTTGAAGTATACCCGTGTGCGGCCGACCTGGTAAGTTTCATCTTTACCCAGGAGCGAGGACAAGATCTTCTTGCAGTTCTCTCCATGGTCGGTGCCCATCACAACAGGCATCTTTACAGAAAATTGTAGGAGCCCTTTGCAAAGGTAAGTTTGAACCAGCAATTGAAAGCGCTGTGCAAATTCTTTGAGAGGCATCCGTGCTGGAAAACCGGCCCGGGAAATGCGAATGGCTTCGATGACCCCTGCGCAACGTAGCTGTTCCACCACCATCTCGTTGTTCACCTCCACTGGGGATTTGTTCTGATTGGGTTTGATACACCTCACATATTGAGTGGTGGTCTGCCCAATGGTCTCCATGAGCTGGGCCAAGGAGAACTTAAACTTGGTGGCCACGGTGTCTCTCTTGGCCTTGGTCTCCTCGGTAAATAGAGAGGCCAGCAACTCATTTTTAGAGCCTCGCATCAAGGCCAGTAGGTCATCAGAAACTGCATCGTTGTTGCGGTCCAGCCACCCTTCAGCTGTGTACATCACCTCACCTGCATAGTGACGAATACAAAACTGGAGCTCTCTCAACTTACCCAACTTTGGGGCTGAGAAACTGGGATCTTCCTTATGGACTGATACCAGCTTGGAAACGAAGTTCTGATTGGAGCCCTTGGGTCTGACACACTCTTCATTCAACATGGCAACAATTCCAAGCTTTGATTCAATCAGAGCCAGGATTGGTGCATTGTCCTTGAATTCGATACGGTCCCATGGAATGCCTTCAGCAGTGTATTCTTGCTGCACAGCCTTGAATACATCATGTGTGAACTTTTGTTGCAGCTTCTCATTGGCATAGTTGATGCAGAGCTGCTCAAAACGATTGATGGCGAATGATTCGAAGCCAAAGATATCTAACAAACCGACAAAGCACTTTGCCTGCTCCGGTGGTGCACCTGTGGCTACACAAATCTGCTCCACTAACCAGTCAAAAACTCTGGCGTAAATCTCTTTTCCAAGAGCATCACGATTTCCCGTGGCACTCCCTGGCGGAAGTTGTTTCACCACGGACTCATTGCGCATCCGTATGGTGCGGTGGGTCAGCGATCGTTCCAGCTCATTCACGTCCACAGCCAAGACCTCTGCAGCGCTGACAGCAGCTTGTTTGGAGGCATCTGCCACATGTGAAGCTTCTTCACTGCCAGCGAAGTCTAACTGCCCCAACAAAAGAACACCAGCCAAAGAACGCATCAGTCGCGTCAGTTTGTCCCCCTGAATTGCTAGGAGGGCCAGGGCATCAGTTGTACCCTTGAAGGACTGAGCATCACTTCTACCCTCAATGGTGTCCGTTTTGGAAGCACCCATGCTTGTGTATCTCAAAGTGTCCCTAGTCAAGGAACCATCACCCAAGCCAATGGTTGCACGAGTTTCTGGATCTGCAGCAAGCATCTGATAAAAAATGTGGAAGTTTCGCTCGCCCGCATCCTGGCTAACAACGCGGGACTTCTCCAGCAAATAGGTTCGACACTTGGACCCTTCCAACCTGCATTGGCTGTTGAGCTGTAGCTCTATGAACTTTCCAAATCGACTGGAGTTATCATTGCGCACTGTTTGCGCATTTCCAAATGACTCCAACAAGGGGTTGGATTCGACAATGCGACGTATGTGGGATGCATCGTCTGAAGAAGCCATGAAAGCAAGATGAGCCATGAGGATCTTCACTGTTTCAGTCTTTCCAGCTCCTGACTCGCCAGACACCAAAATCGTTTGATTGGATTTTGTTTCTTGCAACCCTGAATATGCCAAGGACGAGGTGGTATAGACATGAGGGTCAAGCTTGGTGCGGTCATAGACCAAATACTCCTTCCTCATATCATCAGTGTACAATTGTGGAAACCAGCGATATGGATTCATGGCGATCACAATGTCTGCCGTGTAGGTGTAAGGACACGCCTGGGAAAAGAAGCGACGACGAAGATTGTGCAGCAAGGCGGGCTCATGTAGATGATCTAAGCTGGTCATGTCTGGAAAACCTTTCTCCGGCATGTCTGCGTTTTGAAAGGGCAGCATACCGCCTTCCATATTGGAAGCATCCACTTCCTTCACTTCCTTGGAGATGGTCGCTGATGTAGCTGATTCATCTTCCTCCCAGCCTTCCAAGGACACCTGGTATTTGCCCCTGCCCAAGGCTGCTTGGACGGTGGCCCTTTGCCAAACTCTGGCATCCTGAACGTAGACTTTGGCACCCTCCATGGCAAAGAGATGCTACAAAAGTGTTCTATGTGAAAGGTCTTGGATGGTCTTGGTCAAGGTGTCTTTTCAGGTAGGTAAAAAAGAATCCTAAAAGTGGCACTAGGATGCGCTATGACTATCGTCTGACATGTGTCGAGGTGGCAATTATGGTATCTGGTGGCTTTCAGCGAAAGCGTTTGTCACATGGCCAATGTTGTGCTGCAGTGCCTCTAGGCACCAAGGCATACCAAGGCTATATACATCTATATACTATGTTCGTTCGGGCTTGGTTTGGTAGGCATATTTATGTAAGGCTATCACACGAGGCATGGAAATAAACAATTGTTGCAAGCAAGTTTGCTGCTTTGCTCTATGGTGAATTATGTGGAAACAAGATCTTCATGTGCTCATTTTCCTTGAAGCTGGAGCACCCCCTCCCCTCAGCATGCACCAAGTGGAATCTTGATTTCTTTCAGCATCTTGGTCGACTTCATGGCCTTGCCATGCCGTCATTGCTATGCTATGGCTATGGCTGGTTCCCTCACAGGACGCGCCTTGGCAACTTGAGGTGCTAAAAGGACTGATGGTGCCAACCTGCAAACGATGGGAGAAATACATGGCGTTGTTTCGCATTGCCTTGGATCTTGTGTCCGTCTCCCCCAAACTCCTTGCAATGTGCTTTGGCGGAAAAGCAAAAGCCAAGCTCCTGGAAGCTGGAGCAAGTCGGAGAGTCCAAATCCACAAAATTGTGTCCACAAATTGTCAAAAATCACTGAACTTTTCATGAAAGAACCAACAAACTGTCAATGCTGTACCCGACGCTTTTTCGGTGCCTGCCAAAAGCAAGTGCCAAATGTTGAAAGGTGATACGATGCCAATCATGATCTTTGGGCTAGAAATTTGCCAGGAGTGCGAGCAAGCCAAGCAATCCGGCGGTCATACTTTCAACCCACAGCACCTTTCTTGGAACACGGAGGGGGTGTCAACATAAGTCAACCATTGACCAATCCAACAGTACTCCACCAGTGAATGACAGTGCCCTATGAGATCTTGAGATATTCTAAGTCTCTGCTGGCCTGAATGGGTCAAGTAAGTATGTGGACGTGCATTGATTCCAAAAAAACAGGGCCACTGCCCCACGCAGCAAAGCCCGCAAAATGAAAGTATTTCAATTGACTCAGGAACCTCTTGGGTGACTTCGAAGACTTCGCAAGCGTGGCATGCTGCTAGTGATAGCCACGCTATCTCTCAACAGCCACTGGCCTGCAACTCACCCAGCAGAGTTGCATAGGCAACACCTGCCTTGTTACTGGCCTTGTTTCTTGCACAGCGCCTTTTCGATTTCCTGCATCCAAGTACGCTTTTGCGTCTCATCATCCGTCACCATGTAGTAGTTCCTCTGCCTCACCACCACACAGAAGCACCGAGGTTGTTGCACATCACCATCCGCACTGTGGACCCTGAAGACGCTGCCGGCAGGCACCAGCTCGGTAGGAGCGACATCCCCTCGGTTCTTGAAGGACATGAGCTGCCCGGGCAAAAGCACCACCCACCTGCGACGCCAAATCTTCAAAAAGCGGCTCCTCTTCCAAACCCAGCCCTCAAAGATGCTGTTTGGATGGGTATAGAGCAAGCGCCTGGCCCTTTCAGCCTTTTCATCTGCATCATCACGTGTCTCACGAGCTTTTGGGCTCCTGGATCCGTCTCTATCTTCTCTGGCAACTTCCTTGCGCAGATTTCTAGGCAGCTGGGATGCCACGGCCTTCTCCTTCTGGGCAACTGGCACCGGCTCAGGTTCTGGATGCGGCTGCAGTGGCGGTTGCACCTTGGGCGCCGTGGGCTGTGCTGGCAACGGTTTTGTTTCTGCCTCAACCTTGGGTTCACTCAAATCCGCCTGAGGCACCTCTTGTACCCGTGGAGCTGGAGTGACTTCCTTGGTCTCCTGAACTTCTGGGACCTCATCGTCACCCTGGCGGTGTCGCAGTTCCTTCACCATGGCACGCTTCATCAAGCTTTCTGAATGACCCTCTGCAGGCTTCCAGAGGCGGAAGGTGCCTAGCTCCTTCAGAACTGCTTCAATGGTAGCACACTTGCTGAGCAAATGCTTCCAACGTGGATCGGTATGATACACCTCCAACTGCACAGTGTCCACCACCAGCCTCAGGCGGCCAATGCGCTCGCAGCCATTTGCTGCAAACACGCGGCTCAAGGCTTGCTTGTCACCACTCACTGCTTGATCAAGGCCATCACGCACTGCCTCCACCCTCTTCATCAGGTCGGCTTCTTTGGCCTTCTTCTGGACCGAGCCCGTGGTCGCTTCATCCACCCGATCTGCTCCATCTTCAATGCTTCGCATGGCAGCATCGAAGTCACCTTCTTCCAAGGCTGCCTTTGGACGATGCTTCTTGAGGTACACGCCACAACTCTGCTCCAAGAATTTCCAGAGAGGGTCAAAGTCTGACTCCTTGAAGCCGTCGAGAGCAAACACATCAGGTTCCCCATCCGTCTCACAAAGCAGCCGCAGCCGACCCTCGAACCATTCAGCCCGTCGAATGCTGCTGGTAGGGTGCACCACCGTGGTACCCGTGCTGCCTCTCCAGCCAACACTGTCCGAGTTGGCTCGGAACTGGCCTGCTTCCCCAGCACAAATCACATCGCTGCATCGAAGCATGGCTTCGGCAAAGGATCTACAGCTGGGCGTTCTGAACTTTGGTGAACTTTGGAAACTGCACAAGTCGGCTTGCACTGGCTTACACTCAGAAAGCAGGCTGCAAAGAACAACGAAGAAAACTTAGATTGTAATTACAGTGCAGGTTGATTGTCGCACCACTGCTATCCGATATCATATCATGCAATATCATTCACTCAATGATTCACAACCATTCAGAACAAACGTCTGCAGCCCCACCCCCGGCTCCAAGCGCAGGAAATTGCGAGCACGACGCTGCAAACTCTCCGATGAGCCATGGCACTTGGCGAAGTTGCAGCGATTTGGCGCGAGAATGGAAAGTGCTCTGAAAAGTTTAAGTGCTCTGCTGATCAAACTTTGACCATCTTCGACCATCGATCTGATTGACGAGTGGAAGCGGGTCCTATCCGAGATGGCCTGATGATCCTGATGGGGACCTTCTGAGGTTAATCATTCATTATACTGCACTGACTCCTTGAGAAATGTTAACCTCTCATTCCAGCCATGTTCTTTGCTGTTCGATTCTTGAATTCTGCACGAAGCAAGTTATATACCTAACAGCATTTGTTGCTGTGTTGCTAGCTAGTTTCTTCAATGAAATCCCAAGCTGAAACTAGAGACACTACACCATGCAGCTTTCAGCTTTTTCCTATCGGATCAGCTTCTGCGAGCCCTTCTGATTGTTGGAACCCAGCGTACTCTTGCCCTTGGGGTTGAAGAGTTCTGAATAAAATTTTGAATCTCTCGAAGCAGGAGCATTGCAACAAGACCACAGTGTGCTGAAGGTGCCGGCGTCGATTGCTATGATCTCGAGAGAGATGTCATGCACTATGCCTATCTATGCCTTCACGGAAGGTTCCTTCAATAGAAAAACCTCATCATCACCATTCTTGCAAGCCAAGACCTTCAGCTGTACAATGTCTTTGCCATCCTTCTTGCTCCTGACCAGTTCAGGGCGCTTGTATCCATCTCCGAATTCACCAAATTTGGTCATCACATCACTACCTGTTAAGGTCTTCACTGTTTGACCTGTGGGAAGATGGACCACCGAGATCTTGTATTTGTACTCATCTTGTGATGCATCACTGGTTCGTGTGGTTTCAAGAATAAGTTTCCAGCAGCCATCTTCCTTCTCTTTGGTAGATGTAGATGTCATTCACGGATAGTGACGCCGACTCACTCGCGTCTGAGAAGGATGTGACTGGACTTGCATCGCTCAGTCTGAGTCTTGAGCAAAGATGCCAGGCAGTCGCAGTGTGTTCCACATGCAGGAGCAATGTGCAACAGTGCAACGCAAGAACAGAATCCAAGACTGGGATGGATGCAAGCTTCCTCTGTTTTTCAGCCAGTCTTCTGTGGCACAAGCTGTACACAAAGTTCGCCAGAACGGCTGAACTGTCCACTCAGAAGCTGCACCACGCGGCTGTTGACACAGAGGAAAGGTCAAGGAGCAAAAATATCATTCAAATGTCAAGGCTTCAAGTTCTTTGAGGCCTTAAAATCCTGCAAGCTTGGTGGACCCAGCATCTTCTGTCTTCAGTTGGGCTGATAGCCCAAGTCCTTCTGGGAGTCTCTTGAGCTTTTTTCTCAGTAGGCTCAACAGATTCAACGGTCCTCGGTGATACATGATCCACTCCGAGATCTGGCAGCAACCGACAGCAGGATATTGTCGACACGAAATCGAACTCTGGATCTGTTCTGCCCTATATTTAACCTTCTGCTAGTAGTGCTTTGAACTAACTGAGCACATGTCCCCAGTGGCTACAGGTAGAGGCGAAATTCGCGCAATTGGGATGCTGGGTGCTGGGCCTACTCCGCCCCTGTGCAAGTCAAGCCAATACCCAGCATATCAATGCAGCTGGCACATTTTTGCAAAGAAGATCCAAACATTGCTTACAAGACTCCAGCAGCAAACCAACAACAGAGACTGTCTGAAGAAGGAAAACATAAAGGCCTCTCACATCTCATTCTCACTCGGCCTCCAAGATCATACCTGGCAGATTTCTGCAAGAATCACCGCCAATCTGAGCAATGTGGGCGCAGCATGAAAGGCGGTATAGATTGCATCTGCTGGTTGCGGTTAGGTCCTTCACTACTGCCAAGTAGCCAGAGTTTAGCACCAAAGTGCCGCTGACGGTGTGACAGGGGCCGACCCTGCAGCAATTTGCCGGGCATATTGCTGCAAGGTAGGCCCCTGTCACACAACGCCAAAAGGAAACAAAGCATTTGAAGGAAGTTGACTTCTTTGAGAATCAAAGGTGAAGCCACGTCTCCACGGATCTGCTGTGCTATCCTGCGCCATCCGCTATAAACTTGACTGGCCACGTGGCCTTGTGCCTTGCCTCGGTACACAGCTTTCCGGGTGCTCGAGTGAGCCTGGACGTGTTGGCCAAAGCGGTTTGGTGCTGGGCCCACATTCATCCGGACCCGAATGCTCAGTCTGGCACCTGATCGACCAACGGCTTCTCGTCCAAGACTTGAATCCGGGCCAAACCACCTGCAAAGAACAGGGCAATTCCTGAGCTCACTTTGATGATTTGGTGAAAAATTGTGGAAAATGGCGGCAAGACTACGTGGCCATACAACTGCGTAGGTTGATTCACATTACGATTATTGTGCAACACCATGGGCCGGCAGAATCTTACCATCGATGCACCCAAATAACTCATCATGACCCATGTCAGCAATCCCTAAAAAGATCAAAAATTATATTCGGTTTAAATTAAACTAGGTTTCGATCTTTGTGGTGGCTACTACCGGAAATAGCTAGGTAGTGTTCTCACACTTGCACAACAAACCCAAGCCCGCAGCGGAAACGGGCAGTGATTCATCATCAGAGTGGACTCCCACCTCTATGGCCGAGACCCCGCAATAGAAACCACCAACATCCACTGACTATATGGATGTGTCACCAACTTGGGGTACCACCAAATCGTCCAAAATATAACTGCTGTGGTCTCTCAATGTTTATCACACACACACATATATATATATACATATGTATACAGAAATATTGTTCATACATATTGTTCAAATATAACATATTGAAACATAGATTGAAACACAATGAAGCACACGGGTTAAGGTACCAAACATTTTGAACATACCCATAGGACTGACCATTTGTGACCTGTTGCGGCTGAATGAAAGGCCTGTGTTCTTCCTGCAGTTTCATCCATCCTGGGAGGCATTGACAAAATTCTAAAGAACGTAAGTGAAAATGCCATCCAAAGAATACTTCCGTGGAATCCGGTGGAATCTGGTGGAATCCGGTGGAACCTGTACCCATACGTCCAAAACACGTGCAAATGTTAACTGAAGATGAATCAAAGCTGTCAAGGCGCTCCTCAGCGGTTCTTCACAAGTGACAGTCGCTTTTCCAATTCGCGCAGCTTCCAAAGTAGGCTCTGAGGTTCTGCAGGTCGACCTGGTGCCCGGCACAAAGCTTAGGAATCCTTCCATGAAACAGTAACAGAATTTGTACAGTCTGTGCCCCATTCGTGACTGAATTCGCTTACTCCAATGCATAATATTGTGTAATAATGTATCTAGAGTAGCAACATGTAGAGGTAGCATCGATCACTTCTAGATTTGTTTGGTGCTCAGCAGTCCCACTCAGTAGGTGCGACATCATACTGGTTTGAAGCCGCTGACAAATCCATGAAAATTGACATGAAAAGTCATCAGGACAAATATCTGAAGCACCCTCTTCTGAATGTTATGACTCACTTTGACTCACTTCAAGGGACTTCAAGGGTACATGTACATTCATTGTTGCCGTGCACGTGAAATGTGCAGCTGGGGAGACTTAAACAGGTACTGCCAGGCAACCTGTGGAGACTTGGTCTGGCCCCAGCTTGCAAACGGCTTGCTGGGTGTACTCCTGATTCTGCTAGTGGCAACCCGCACTCCAAACAAAGCCGAGCCCTGTGAGAGTGAAGAGTCATGATACCAGCTGGTGCATGCTACATTACTTTTTCAGAGTCAAAGGAGTGACACTAGCAACTTCTTTCCTCAAACTATGCGGCAACTCCAAAGGACGGAGCAGGACCTGTGGTGTGGTGAGGGGGCCCTACCAGCAATCAAACTCCACCGGGTGTGTGTGTGTGTGTGTGTGTCTGAAAGTAGGCTACAGTAGCCATACTACCCCACATCATTTCCCGAAAATCGCTATTTGGGGAGTTTGGGGATGTTTTGCTGTGTCCAGTGTCCTCCGTCCTTTGACCAACCCAAAAGGCTTATTGGATTCCATTTCCCAACAGAGGATGTTGGGCACCTGGGTCGCATCGATGCAGTGCTTTTCCACCAAATGACTGGGTGATGACACCTTCCAGCCCAGTTGCAACTCAGTGGCTCCAGGCAGTTGAAGTTTGAAGCGATTAGCCAATGTGAAGTCTAAGTGTTGCAGTCCCAAACCCAATTACACAGAATCTCAGCTTGCACATGGTGGCACTTGCACTCTCAGAGTCTTTTTTGCCCACCTCAATTCTGCCCCTTGGGGGTAGCAATTGGATCCAAAAACCGTCGCTTTTTAAAAGCAAGGGTCAGGCAGGCCATTCTCTCTGATATTTGGCTCTGCTTTAAGCTATAGGCTATATGTGACGCTCTGCACGCAAGGCTGCAAGCTCTTGTTGCCACAAGGTCTTCTCTGCACGACGCGGGCCAAAGGCAAGGGCATACGTAGATTGCAAGCCACCACTGGTATGCCAGGAGCTGGTCCTCACTACACCTGAGACCATTGGTGAAGTGTTGTTCAACTCATTGGTCTTCCCCCTTGGATACCAGGCGCGTGCTGTGGCATAGACACCTTCGCCCAAATTCCGGTCATGGCGGACATCCAGAAGTTGCACAGCCCTCGCCTTGTCGCAATTCTGCTGCCAATCCCGGTGAGATTTCCAGTTTTTACATCGCAGAGTGGTTGCCATCCCGCCTCTGAGCCCTTTAGGTCTGAAGACAAAACAGCCTCTGAGCCAAAAAGCTGCCCACAGGGACAGCCTTTGTAATCTTTCGAGATCATTGCTGAACATGTTCGCTGAAACCACTATGTTTGCCCACCACTGATCCCCCAGTTCCTTTCATATGCTCAAATCCCTGCGTAGAGCTGGCGTTTTGTTGGACTTACCAAAGCAAACAAAAATAAAACCCTGAAACCCGAAACCCTAAAACCGTAAATCCTGAGACCTAAAGTCAAAATCGCTACGTATGTCCAATGTTTTTGTTCATGCTCAGGCGACAAGCATATGACATCGCCTGGGTGTGTTACTTGGATGTGGGCGAACGTGGGGATTGGTACCAACATGTTTATCAATTATTTGCCTAAGACTTCATCCACATTTCTACTTGGGCTGGCTGCATTTGTCCATATGTCACATCTACAGTATACACACAACCATACACGTAGGCACCATAGTCTTCAGCACCATCGCGAGACTAAGGTTCCGGCTCTGTCTTCTGTTCTCAATTGGGGTTGTAGCTCCCCAATATCACAACCATCGATGACTCTCAGCAAAGGGATCCTGGAGCATCGCGCTCAGCTGTGAAGAGGTCTGGAAGGATCCCCAAGTGACAATTGAAACGCCATGGTGCAAGCACTCACACTGCAACTAAAATGCCCTCCCAGCTCCGACTATTTCATCATCCCCTCGCGATGCTACTTATCTCTTGCTCCAACTCCTGTGAAACAGCTGGATAGCTCATTTGCTGACGTTCATGCACAGGGTGCGTCGCGTACAGTAGACGTACACGTGTGGATAGGCAACCACATGTATAGGCTTAGGCCTAGGCATCATCTTTCCGTGTGTCACATGCGTGATTATCTGTGTATCAAGCATGCGCACACACACACACAGGCGCGCACACACACACACACACGTGTCAACACATGTGGAGGGACAGAGAGCAAGAAAGCTTACAGCAAATAGTTATTTGTCTAGAATACCGTACAGATCCGTACAGTATATTTATATGATGCATATTACTAAGCGTATGGCTGACCATCGGTCCTCAAGGGTTTTGCATTCCTGGATGAGTTCCTTCGCTCATCCTGGCTCCGTCAACTGCATGAGATAAATCCTCCTGCAATCCAAGGGAAGAGCATGGGAAAGCTATGAACATCTGCCAAGCTGCACAAAGTGGGTGCCATTGAAGGTCGCCTCTAACCGAATCGGACCCGGAATCGGATTTCAAAAGAAAACCTCTTTGTTGTCTGGTGCTATTTGAAAGAACACTCTGAAACTCAGCATCTGAACGCCATGTGGTTTGCACCCCGCTGTTTCGCCTTCCTGCACTGGTTGATGATCTCCCACTCACTGGTCCCGAGAAACCACCTCAGCTACCGATCCAATCCGATCCAGAATGTTAGGGCTGTTACTGGCTGTTACCGCTGGAAATGCGAGGAGACAGCCTCGCAAAGTAACTGGGGCGACTGGCGCACGTATTTCCCGCGAAGGCCGCCAACAATGTTAGCCGCATGACTTCCCTAGAAGAAAGCTAGTGCAGCTAGTGCTTGCTAAAGGCTCTTCATCATGTGCATCCAGAATCTTGGACATGTCTTTCCTGCTTGCCAGGTCATGGTAATCCCAGTCGAAACCCCCTACTCTGAACATCTCTGAGGTCTTCTGGTACACCTGCTTCGACGACAAAATGCTTTGGAAAGGAACAACGCAATCTTAGCGGCCCAGGTGCTGTACCTTTTCCACTGCCCAGGTGAAATATGTGAAATTATATACAATTACTATCAATTACTGACTTGAGCCAAAGGATGCCTAATGTCTTGCACGAGTCAGCAACGCATGCTGAAACTGTGACCACCACCAAACTGCCATTGACTGCCGACTGCCATGAAAACTGCCACAGACTGCCACTAGACTTATGTCATACTATGTCACTATGCCAAGCCAACCGCTTCCTCTATTGTCACTCTTCTCCCTGGATTCATGCGCACGACTCCCTTCAGGGGCAAAGGCTGAACGTGCTCCCTGTGTCGGCCTTGAAAACTTGGAACTTGCAAACAGGTCTGGCGGGTCAAGGGCATGTTGCCTTCAAGACACAAGTCCCTTGGCAGCTCCAGCTTTCATGAGCTATCTGGCCTTCACTTTGCCACACCGAACCATAGAAAAACCATAGCAAGCAAGACCCCGCTGCAGGCACCTGCCAGGTGACATCGCAGTGGAGTATGCCATGACATTTTTTTAACCCTGAAAAGGTGATCTTGTGCAAAGGGCTAGTGTCTTAGGGCTAGTGTCTTAGGGCTAGTGACTAGTGTCTTAGGCCAACGTGGTTGCTAGTGAGGCAGGAAATTGGCTAGACAGGACTGCAGCTGCAAATGGTCATGCCCCGTTCCTAAATCGAACTGCCTTAGACTTGCCTCCCTCATTTGAGCTGTGTCGGTTGAAAACGGTAGGAAATGCAACGAATGATGGTTGGTTCTCATGGGGATTCCCATGTCATGGATGATGAGAATCCCCGATATACTCCAACTTTTTTGATTGCAACTGTCCATTTTTGCAAGTGCACTTGCCGACTTGTGGGCAGGAGTTGGTCGCACATATTGTGACAAGAGGTCGGGTGAATCTGGCAGTAGCTGCCCCGCGGCATCAATCAAACTGAGCTCTGACGGCTGTCCAACAGCATCTGCCACACAAATGTATAGCTGTTGCAGTGAAATGTCCTGAGTCTCTACCTCCAGAATGCTGCGACTAGACATGTTGGTGCAGGATACACATAGCTTATCTTCATCCTGAACCATGTTCACAGTCACAACCATTGTCTTCTTGTTCTTCTGCAGGGCAGCATCTAGACGCGCGAGGTCGTCCCGATGCCGTTCTTGGGGCAGGTGTTGCAAACTGAGACAGGTTATTGTATCTGACTCCTCAACCCCTTCGGTCAGGTGCTGCAAACCTCGCTGGGTGATTCGGTTGAAGCTCAAATCCAGCAGCACCAAGTTGGAGAATTTCAAAGCGCCAGCGAGCAAGTCAACCCCAGCATCATCAATCTGGTTGTCACGAAGGTGCAACTCCCGTAAAGGGATGCCTTTGGAAATTGCAGCCGCCAAGCCTGCAGCACCGCCATTCGAGATTCGGTTGCATTGAAGATCAAGAGACAGGAGGCGGCGGTTTGAAGCCAATCCTTGTGCCAGCAATTTCGCGCCCTCATCTGCCAACGAATTTTGTCCCAAATCCAGCTTGGTTAAATGTGCATTGGCTGTCAAGAGAACAGCCAGGTCAACAGCTCCGCCGGGACCAATCCTGTTTCTTGTGACCGAGAATGTCTGCAAGCATCGATTTTTCTGAAGTGCCTCGGCCAAAAGCCCAGCTCCCAGATCCCCGATGTGATTATCATTCAGTCGCAAGGTGATGACAGAGGAATTCGCGCCCAAAGCTAAGGCGACTTGCATAGATCCATGGTCACCAATTTGGTTCTCACATGCATGCAACGTGGTACACTGGCCCTCTTTTAGGGCTTTGACCAGCTCGCTCAAACTATAGGCAGCAGCTTCCATCGCGATGAAACTTTGGGAAGGAGGGCAGGAATGACGAGCGCTGATTTATTTTGGAGTCTCAAGTGAGTTCCGATTGCGTTTGCATTTGCACTTGCTGTACTGATTCCGCTCAAGCACCCTTTATCAAACTAAAAATGTAAAATATACCGTTACTCTGGCTCTGTTTGATTGCAGTCACATGGGGCAACTGACCGAGTTCTGTAGCTGCAAACATGTGGATTAATCTGACGATCAAGGAGGCACCAATGATCCAAGACTCCTGGGCGCCCATCACATCCCTCAAATCCATCATCCAACTGGTGACAAGAATTTGACAAGCTACCACCAGGAGTTGTGATGAGTTGGGGATTGGTTTAGGATGACCATGGATAGCCACGGATGGCTACCATGGATTTGTTGGACCTCTCAACAGTTGGGAATCTGTACCCCACGCTGCCTTGGCAGGACCCGGCGGTGTCAACCACCTCGGTCTATATTTTCCAGATGGGAAAGTCTGAAAATGGGGTACGGTCGCGCCAAATCTTATGGTTTATCATCATGTTTCCCCTTGCATGGCCAGATGTTATATAGGGATATATTTGGGGGGTATAGCCTATTGCGCATTTTCAGACAAACCCAACTAGATCTCAGCAAGACTGCTTCTGGCATGCCAAGCAGCCGTTGATTCATCAGATCCATTCCTGAGTTCGACTAGAGAAATCCTGGGAGACTGTGACTTGCTACACTGTATGATCGCACCTTCGATGATGTGGGTATGGGTCAAAACCAGGGCATCCTATAGCGAACCCCAAATCAGCAATGGATATTCATCCCAAATATGGTAGATTATGCAGTTTGGGTTTTGCCCGATTCCCATGTCGCCACCTTAAAAATCCTCAGGATGTGTCAGGATATAGCCTTGTCCGAAAATATGGTTCACTGAAATTCACTGCTTCACAATCCATTTCCCCATTCACTCATCTAGAACATCATGTTTTCCAAACGAAAAAACTTTACGCTTACCTCAAGAATCAAACAGCAATGTTGATGTTCTAAGTGATTACTTAGAACGTCAAATCTTGATTTTTGATGATTTTTGCACTGCAGATATTGAATGTATTCCAGGAAAATGGAAAAATGCAGGTTCAGGTACAATAAAATGGAGGTTCCATGGGTTTCTCAAACATATTGAGATGTATCAATGTATCAACATAGATCTGATCATGACTGGATATCTTCAGGTATTCGGATCTATTCATGATATAGACTCAGACCATATGGATGACCTGGTGCATGTTCCAAGTGCACACTTGGAGGGGCACTTGGAACATGGGCTTCCGGATGTTCGTATCGTGTTCTTCGCGGCTACCCATTTAGAAATTTTTAGAAATATGTTCCAGTAAACCAGCAAACACATATTTCCAAATGATGTTCTGAAGTAAATATTCCATGTGTATTAAGTACAGGGATCCCAGGTAGTCACCCCAGCATTGTGCCGGGGATGCCCGGCCCCATGGAACTCCGCACCCCATCCATCCCGAAAAGTCACCCCAAAGCTTTCGGCCAATGTAAACGCAACACAAAAGTGTACAGAATGAATTCACACAGTTGACAAATCCTAATATTTCCACTGCGGGAAAAAGTCACCCCATCGAATCTCCGCATGGGAAGTACTTTTTGAAAATATACATTTTCAAGTCAAAACACCATGTGAACGCAAGATTTATGAGTATATGAGGAAAGATAGTCGCGCAATAGAAAAAGCATTGTGAACGCAACAAGTCATTGGCCGAACTGCTGAATTGAATGCATCGCAAAAGAAACAGTGTGAATCCACGGTTTCTGTGCTCATAACCTGACTTACATTGTACCGGCCAGGATCCACAGGGAAAATCAAGAAGACAAGGCCTAAAGTAAAACACAGCCTGGAGTCACGAATTCAAAGAAAGGAACATAGGAAAATAGAGGCCGGTGTGACGCCTAGCTGACAATAAGTAGCTCTGCANGTCACGAATTCAAAGAAAGGAACATAGGAAAATAGAGGCCGGTGTGACGCCTAGCTGACAATAAGTAGCTCTGCATAAGAAGGCAGGACAAGGGGAGATGGAGACAGAAAACAAAAACAAGAAACAAGACAGTGATTTGGAGAAAAATGGAAACTGAAAGGCGGCCTCGAACGAGATCTGAACGAGATGCGAACGAGATGGCGAACGAGATCCAAATGTTTGATCTGGAACCGGAGTCTGGATCGACCATGGTCTATAGAGTCCTTGGCCGGGATGTTGTAATACCGCATGTATATATATATATATATGTGTGTGTGTGTGCGTATACGTAGCAAAAGGGGTTTGTTATGTTTTGGGAGCGCATCAGGGAAGAGATGTTGTAAACAACAACAGGCAACAACAGGCAACAACAGGCAACAACAGGCAACAACAACAACAACAACAACAACAACAACAACCACAACAGCAGCAGCAGCAGCAGCAACAACAACAACAACAACAACAGCAACAGCAATAGCAATAGCAACAGCAATAGCAACAGCAACAGCAATAGCGGCAGCGGCAGCAGCAGCGGCAGCGGCAGCAGCAGCGGCAGCGGCAGCAGCAGCGACAGCGACAGCGACAGCGACAACGACAATTAAATAAATAAGAAGAAAAAAACAAAGAAAATAGGTCTCCTCTACATGATGCCAGCCAGGGGCTGCGCCCACAGGCTCAAGGAGCACAAGTGGCACTAACCCAAAGGAAACCTAAGGCATCCCGAGCAGGCGCATAGCGCATCGCCCTGCTCTCATACCATTTTTATTGAAAATGGCGTTGGCCTCAAGGATGCCCTGACTGACACCAACCCTACCTGGCGACCAATCAGGTCACGCTTCAATGCCACCAATTGACATCAAAAGCGCTGAGTGAGGGGGTCAGTATTCAAAAACAGCAAGAACCACCACCACCACCACCACCACCACCACTGCAATATTGAAAACTCCAAATGAATCGATGCTGTCATGGAATGTATCGCAGCGATGGGAAATGCAATGGAATTGATGCTTTCAAAGTACCCTAATCATACAAAAGCATCCTTCTTAAATGCTATCCCCCAACTAAACNGTAATTCCCCACCTGCCAGGTGAGGGTTACTAGATTTTATCACAGCTGCGCGGGGGGGGGGGGCGGGGGGGGGCAACCTCCTCCTCCTCTTCCTCCTCCCGCCTCCTCCTCCTCCTCCTAGTACTCCTCGTGCTTCATCGTCGCCAGCTGCAGATCGCAGTAGGTACTGCCGGCCTCCATCTGCCAGCTGCAGATCGCAGTAGGTACTGCCGGACCTCATCTGCCAGCTCCAGATCGCAGTGGGCACTGCCGGACTTCAGCTGCCAGCTCCAAATCCCAGTGGGCACTGCCGGACTTCAACCGCGAGCTCCAGATCCCAGTGGGCACTGCCGGACTTCAACCGCGAGCTCCGGACTCCAGGGCACTGCCGGACTTCATCCGCGAGCGCCAGATCCCAGTGGGCACTGCCGGACTTCATCCGCGAGCGCCAGATCCCAGTGGGCACTGCCGGACTTCAA
>BGPT01000623.1:92362-156808 GCA_003297045.1 Symbiodinium sp. clade C Y103 | reverse complement strand
CATGGAGCTACTAGCAACAAGGGGTTTAGAAGGTGACGTTATACACTGGGGGCCTTGGCCCGCAGGCCCGGTCCGTCCCTCAGGGCCCTGCTGTTTGAGTGGGCGAAAGCGCCGTTTTTGAGCCTTAACGGCTGGAAGACAACCAGTTTTCTTGCAGGTTCAGAAAGCAACGTTAGGCACTGGAGCCTGCTTGCTAGGCGCCGCTTCCGTCCCTCAGTGCCATGGTGTTTTGCCGTTTCGGAACCGCCCGGTAGGACTTCGTTGTGGAGCTGTTTTGAAGGCATGGAGCTACTAGCAACAAGGGGTTCAGAAGGTGATGTTAGACATTGGGGGCCTTGGCCCGCAGGCCCGGTCCGTCCCTCAGGGTCCTGCTGTTTGAGTGGGCGAAGGCGCCGTTTTTGAGCCTTAACGGCTGGAAGACAACCANTGGGGGCCTTGGCCCGCAGGCCCGGTCCGTCCCTCAGGGTCCTGCTGTTTGAGTGGGCGAAGGCGCCGTTTTTGAGCCTTAACGGCTGGAAGACAACCATTTTTCTTGTAGGTTCAGAAAGCAACGTTAGGCACTGGAACCTGCTTGCTAGGCGCCGCTTCCGTCCCTCAGTGCCATAGTGTTTTGCGGTTTCGGAACCGCCTGGTAGGACTTCGTTGTGGAGCTGTTTTGAAGGCATGGAGCTACTAGCAACAAGGGGTTCAGAAGATGACGTTAGACACTGGGGGCCTTGGCCCGCAGGCCCGGTCCGTCCCTCAGGGCCTGCTGTTTGAGTGGGCGAAGGCGCCGTTTTTGAGCCTTAACGGCTGGAAGACAACCAGTTTTCTTGTAGGTTCAGAAAGCAACGTTAGGCACTGGAGCCTGCTTGCTAGGCGNCACTGGAGCCTGCTTGCTAGGCGCCGCTTCCGTCCCTCAGTGCCATGGTGTTTTGCCGTTTCGGAACCGCCCGGTAGGACTTCGTTGTGGAGCTGTTTTAAAGGCATGGAGCTACTAGCAACAAGGGGTTTAGAAGGTGACGTTAGACATTGGGGGCCTTGGCCCGCAGGCCCGGTCCGTCCTTCAGGGTCCTGCTGTTTGAGCGTGGCGAAGGCGCCGTTTTTGAGCCTTAACGGCTGGAAAATGAGCCTTAACGGCTGGAAAACAACCAGTTTTCTTGTAGGTCCAGAAAGCAACGTTAGACACTGGAGCCTGCTTGCTAGGCGCCGCTTCCGTCCCTCAGTGCCATGGTGTTTTGCCGTTTCGGAACTGCCCGGTAGGACTTCGTTGTGGAGCTGTTTTGAAGGCATGGAGCTACTAGCAACAAGGGGTTTAGAAGATGACGTTAGACACTGGGGGCCTTAGCCCGCAGGCCCGGTCCGTCCCTCAGGGCCCTGCTGTTTGAGTGGGCGAAGGCGCCGTTTTGAGCCTTAGCGGCTGGAAGACAACCAGTTTTCTTGTAGGTTCAGAAAGCAACGTTAGACACTGGAGCCTGCTTGCTAGGCGCCGCTTCCGTCCCTCAGTGCCATGGTGTTTTGCCGTTTCGGAACCGCCTGGTAGGACTTCGTTGTGGAGCTGTTTTGAAGGCATGGAGCTACTAGCAACAAGGGGTTCAGAAGGTGACGTTAGACATTGGGGGCCTTGGCCCGCAGGCCCGGTCCGTCCCTCAGGGTCCTGCTGTTTGAGCGTGGCGAAGGCGCCGTTTTTGAGCCTTAACGGCTGGAAGACAACCAGTTTTCTTGTAGGCTCAGAAAGCAACGTTAGGCACTGGAACCTGCTTGCTAGGCGCCGCTTNGTTTTTGAGCCTTAACGGCTGGAAGACAACCAGTTTTCTTGTAGGCTCAGAAAGCAACGTTAGGCACTGGAACCTGCTTGCTAGGCGCCGCTTCCGTCCCTCAGTGCCATGGTGTTTTGCCGTTTCGGAACCGCCNTAGGCATGGTTCAGCATTCCGAGCGTCTACCCTCTGGTATAATTTAACAGAAACTGCCATGGAAAACTGCCAGCGAGGATATATATATATATATATATAAAAGATGCAACCCCCCGCTCGCCGCCCCAGGGCAACAATCCCTGGGGTCGGCGGCAGGGGGCGTAGCCCCTTAATTGTCAAAATGCCACAGCCACAAGCGTGCGAACCTTAGAAGCAGTGAAAGAGTGAAGAAACTCGTAAGACGTAAGACTATGAGGGACAATGTGGTTTAGTGGTCCGAATTGACCCAATTCCCCCATTCCGATCATCTCTGCTCGCCTGCCCTGCTTGTGGTCAGAAGGGAGACATCCACTTGGCCAATTTCTCAGGAAAACATCTCCCAGAGGCAATCTGTTCAGGCTGAGCTTAGTGTATGATCTTGATGTAGATGATCCGGACTGAAGCAACTTCTGTACACGGGGAAAGGGGCACAAGTATAACAAATATGATGCTCAAGAATGCTACTGAGTGTTGATGAATGTTGATGATCTCAAAGATCTATGAATGAAGCTGGATGGCTCTGGATAGAAATGCAAATGGATCTTCGGACCCGAGCCTAACACAGGATTGGTGGAACATGTGGCAGTAGGTTGAACTTGCTTGATCCCCGCACTTTGGCAGTCCATGATGCTGCATGGTGTCACTGAGCCAAATAGTAGCCGGCAGGCCTTTCGAATTGCAGCTCTCAAAGTGAGGATTTCTCTCAGACCATGTCTTGCCTAACTTTTTGATGAATCTCACTTGGGTGCTGCCTGATCTTTTAGACAAACACCTGGAACTGGAATTGTCTGCTGCAGTTCTGTGCGCTTGACGCGGCTTGAACTTCATGGGATCCAGGCCACTCATTGAAACTTGCATGCTCTTAGCACAACTGGCTCCCTGTGTCCAGCAATCGCCAAGTCACTTGAAAATGCCAGTGACGAGCCCAGAAATTCGATCCTGGCAGGAATGATTGGGTTTGAATGCTTTCCTGTGTTCCAATTTCATGCTGCATCAACAGCTGCGAAGCAAAGATACAAGAACTTGGCCGCCGTAGATTCAATGCAGTGGGGGCAACAGAAGGCTACAAACATATTACACAAACAATGACAATTATTTTTAGATGGAGTATCGATACTATAAATGTAACACAACGACGCACATGGGTTGGTCTGAAAATGAGTTAACCCCAAAAAATCTGATGGTTGATCGATTTGATCATCATCTTCCCCCATTGAAATGGTCAGCGGCACCTGGTCAGCCATAGGCAAGTCACCTGGCGCAACGCTGAAGTGACGGTAATCACGAATCGCCATGATGGGTCCCCATGGATAACAATATAGTGATACCACCAACAGCCACCATCAACAACAGAATTTTCGTTACCCAAAAAAGATAGAACATTACATCATGACATTTTCCTAGGACCAAAACAAAAGATGATGCTGACACCCCAAATCCACAAACCCGATCGATGCTACAGTGACCAGCTAAGTTATAGGTTGGAAAATCCAACAGTTTGGTTGTTGAAACCACCACTCAAATGATGAGCATTTGAGTACTAATCAGTTGTACTTTATACAGATGTACTCCATAAATTGTAGAGTTGACTAGTTGCCATGATCCCCCAAATCCCCATCATTTTAACCGGTGACATACCCATTGTGGTGGAAAAAACTTGAAACCGCCAGCCGGACCTCTGCGGCCTGTTCCAGCCACCAAACCCAACACCCCCTGAAGGGCCCTTTGCACCGCCGTTTCTGAGCGGACCCGCTGCGGACAGACAGGGCAGGTCCAACTTGAAGTGTGACTGTACTGATCTGACAGCTTCCAAAGCAAAATGACAAGAAATGACGAATTGCTGAAAATCATGTGGGCACAGTGTACCAAGCCGCGCAGAACTTCATCGATGTTGGATCAACAGGCAGTGTTGTAAGCAGCACGCCACGTTTCTCAATCTTCACGGCCACATTTGGGGCACAGCGCCGCTCTTCAGCACCAAGTGACACCCGTGAAATGGAATTCATCGACATGCAAGAGGGGCATTAGCTTGGTGGACAAGACAAACAAGATGGGTACGGGTTGGGGATGGGGGGTTTGGGATGGGCTGGGGCTGGGCATGGGGTGCAACAATGGGAAACATAGTATCTCTTTCTCTCATGATCTTGGTATTGTCAACTCAACAGCCATCTTCTCCACCAGCTCTGCAAATAAAAAACATTCAAAGCTAGGGCAGCGCGATGGAGCAAGAGTCACCCTGATCATGACGGCTTGCAACTGGGTGGCCCTTCCAACATGTTTTTTTTCTTAGAAAAGGTATTAAAAGGGGATTCCAATTCTATTCAAACTGGTGTGTCAGGGGCATGCTCATTGACAACTTCATGTAAACTGTGCAAAACTTCCTGATGGTTATATTTATATACTTCAAATACATTCAAATAGATAGAACAGTACTATAGAACTAGAACTCTCATTCCTGAATACTGTACTAAACGCATAGCATTACGCAATGTGATGCAATGTGTGTGATTGCGCTGAACACTTGGCCAATGGCCAGCATGATCGGCCAGTTTGCAGGTCCAAACTTGTGTCAAAAAAAACAGCGCCATGATACTGGAAGACCATCGCGCCACCGTTGAGAAACCTACAGGGAAACCCCTAGCTTGCAACCTCCACGACCTCCGCGTCACTGCGAGGGGATTCAGGCGCCTGCCAGTGACTGCAGTGATAAACACTACGGCATAGACAAAGTTCTGGCATATGTTGTGTAGCACGGGAAGAAAACAAAAAAAACATACAGTATGGAGCTCTATCATATTATCATGTCTACACAGTACTCGTCATTGAGGTCCACTTTGCCAACACCTTCATTTTCTTAGCTGTCGTGATCTGTTTTTGGGTGGCCCACTGGGATCCCACCTGATCAGGGAGGCAGCTTTCAAATCGATCCAGTTCCGAAATGACCTGCGGAAAGTTCGATCTGGGTTGACTTGCTCACTGGCAAAAGCATGCGAAAAGGCACCGCCATGGCAAGCAGAAGTCACCTGGTACATCTTGAATTGCGTCATGCAACCCTCTCCCTGGTGCCTATTTCATCACCCGACCTGCCCATGACGCAACTCCTGGAAAAATTCAACCAAGAGGCAGACTTCACCAAATCCTCTGTGGGCACCGGAGGGCGTCCCTTCACCGACCTGGATACGTGTAAGCGATTCAAAAATGCGCGATGTCTGACATGTCTCTGTGCTAGAACTGTTTGACGCTGGGACCCAACAAAAATCAGGGAACTACTTGAGAACATGGCTTAATATTGGTACATGACATTTATTCTATATATAATATTTAACATACAATAATACAATTCTATATATAGACCAAGATGGAATCTGGTAGGTAATAACTGCATGGAAATGGCAGCAATGAAGCTGTTTTTGTTGTAGACCCCACCTTCGCCATGGTTTCAGCTCCAACAAGAAGGCCGCCGGTATGGCCGTGAGTCCAGGCACTGATGCCGGCCGTTCCAGTGGCCGCTCCAGCGGCCTGAAAAGCGATGGGGCAGGATGGTCCCATGGTGAGCCTAAGACGCCACCAATTGAGGATGATATGGGATAACTTCTACAATCCATATCAATCGATTTCGGTTTACCACAGTTTACCACTGAAACTGCCATCATCTTTCGGCAAGTTCACACTATGTTAAAATACATGTATAGAAAGGGCACACGATGTGACACGGCACGTAATATAGGTGATAGCTAATGCTCTGGCAAACTCAACATTCTACTGTGACCAGTGAAATATTCACTTCACCTACCATAAATCCTCGAAGCATTCAACCCGTTGCTCCGAGCAGCACTGGCCTTGGAATGGAAGGCTTTGTCGAAGGCACTGGATCCTTCCATTGAAAGTGGCACTGGCTTTGTGTTATCGCCTTTGGTTCCCAATGACAACAAATTATGAGTTGTTGACAGTTGCTGCACTTAAATGTACATAAAAATATCAACGTTAATCAACGTCACCATCAAGAAGTGGCATGGAAATGAATAGGAATGCTCTCAACTTTCAACATCTTTCAACCATATGCACGTCTCATTATGTTTTTCAGGGATGTACAAAACACAGACTTGGGTGCCAACCCTTATCCCATCCGTTCGCGAATTTGGGGCCACAGTATTGCTTCTTTTTTCTTGTCCCAAAAAATCATCAGCCACAGGATTTATCAGTGCGAAATCTTGGTCTATCCAATAGATTCAAACAATGCTACGAAGCAAAAAGCCCTCTTCTATCGCTACAAATTGTATCAAATTGTCACTATATCTGCAACCCTTTCATGTCTCATGCGACAATCACCTCTGCTGACAAATCAAAACAACCTGGTTTCCTGGGTGAACATCTCCAAGATCAATAAAGTCCATCAAGCATCATATTCAACCACTGTACCCACGACTACACTTACTTATCTTACTGCATGTTGGTGTATGATTTTTCCATTCAGCTTATTTCAGCTTTCACCCGCAGCTGCCGCTGTTCTGTACCTGGAAGTGTTCCGCTTGCGTTCCAAATTCCTCGCGCAGCTCCGGCGCAGGACCCAGCAGTTCCGCTGGCTCCGGAGCACGCGTTGCCAGCTGCGAAAGCTCTACCAGGCGCTGCGGGCGCCGTGCCGTTGGGGATGGCATTTCGAACCTGGGGAGGCGCCGACCAACCGGAGATCTGGATGGATCTGGTCCAACATGGTCCAACATGGTCCAAGCCAATCCAATCTTGATGGATTGGTTTCGGTTTAAGAACCTGCAATCTTGGAAGCATGGGCCAAAGTAATCCAAATTCAACCTCCTGTAACCTATTGGTGGCGCCACATACCGCAAATCTTTAACTACCTCCAAACGCTAATCGCATCACATCCAAAACGACAACCTAGCGACACTGATGCGCCCCAAAATTCTGCCCGACCATTTCTCGCAGATCTGAGTCTCAGACACTTCTAAGCCAGAAACGGGATCTATCTCCGGCTCCTCTCTTTGAAGTTGCCGTCGCGTATCGCCAAGGCCACCTATGGGCTGCCCCAGCTGCATCGTACCAGGCAGCTGCACCGGTCCCCTCGACCCGACAAATGGTGCAGCTGGTGCTGGTGGTGCTGGCTGTCCACAGCTTTCAGCCCACTGCTGTCTGGCTTGGACCACCACATCCACCTCCGGCCGCGCCGTAGGCCATGATGGCACCGAACCCAAGGGGGCCAACGGGGCCAATGGTGCGGAGGGGGCCAAGGGTAACATGGGTTGGACGTCAGAGGGAGCTGCTTCGCCCCAGTGGGACCAATCGATTGCAGCCTGGAGCCTCAGCGCAAGTAGTATGCACTTCCAAAACTCAGAAAAGCATCTTGCACAATCATTGAATATTATCGTTGCTATATTATTGAAAGTTTACAGAATTCATCAACTACCAGAGTATCATCATCAATTGACTGAACTGCAGGTACAAGCAACTTGGTGGCCCATAGGAAAGACACAGCCTCCTCCACTCGGGACAAAGGAGGTGACAACGAGCCAGAGTCGCGGCTAGCAGCACCCTCGACCTTGTCGAAAACCTGACCACGCTCCAGAATTCCAAAAGCCAAACATGTGCGCCGTACATGCAGCCCACAGGTGCCAGCATATGTTCGAAGTTCATAGCTATAGGCTACAGTCTATAGTTAAATGCAGTACATACTTTCACTTGTTTCATCCTTATTGCCGGTTGTTGGAACGAATGTGCCAGCTTTCATCACTTGGATTTGTCTTTGTGGGGTGTGAGGTGGCCTCGCCCATTCTTCCTACACATCAAATCGCTTGGGATGTCAGCAAACATGATCCAATCTGCCAGGTGGGAAAGGCTTCCCTTGACATCATTAGCCCAAAAGAATGGAGGGCTTCAAAGTTTAAGACTGGCATGGCCAAATTTGGGGTCCATCAGAATCCCGTTTTTGAATCCAAGGACGCCCAACATCCACAGGACCTCCAAACTCTCTTCCAGCAGCGAGCGAATGCGTGCAGAGATGCTGGGAGGAGGTTGCCACACGGAGATTGTGCCATCTCGGGCCCCTGGAAAGGCAAGGAATGATGAATCTGTGCTGTTCCTGAAACAAGCATGTAAAGTGAGCATGAACCCTTGGAAAATCATGTTCTCCTTGAAACAGGGGAACTTCCAATCCGTGGTTTCAGATAGAACAGAAGCTGGTTGAGGCTTTCTAGCGCCAAAAAGGCTCTGGGACAGCTAGATAGCAAACACGATGGGAGGCACTAGGCAGGATGTCTGATTGACGGAAACATCTGCAATTGTAGTCACTTGGCAACCGATGATATACCGATGATGCACCCTATTTATCCCAATCTACTACAATCTGTACCTCCACGACTTCAGAAAAATCTTAGTAAAAATCTTCCCGGCATGGGCCTACTAGCAGCTGACATGGATCGTGCCACGGCGAACCTCAGAAACAACTCTGCAAAAAAAGGTGCAATCTCCATGCTGCCACAATCCTCCACTGATGAACTGACTGAAGTCAGAAGGAATGTTTGGCAAAAATTCAATGGTCAGCCAGTCACTACTTACTGGTGCTTAGTAGGGAATGGGGGAATGGGATGATTATTAATAGTTATTATAGGTTATTCCCCCATTCCCTACTAAGCACCAGTAAGACTATCCCTTCTGGCCCAGACACCCAAGCTGATGCAACTCGCATTGATGCTTGCCTGGATCGGTTAGCATCTTCCAGCAGGGGTTTGACTGATTCTCCACCGCTCGGGTGAACAAGACCTATGTTGGAGGCGACTTTTCCCTGCAGTAATTAGATTTAAGTAGTGTGATTTATTCCAATGAAATTGGATTAATTACAATAGAGCACAGTATGACACTCCTTTAACCAGGAGTCCATGATTGTGGGCAATGGAAGCTCCTTGGCCAGGCCTGGTAGCAAGGCTCCCCAGAAGCGAAGTCCACCGCGCAAACAACTGATGTGGACTCCTTCCCGCAATGCTGACACTGCAAAGATTCAGGCAATACGTCCCTACAGGCCCTACAGCTTGTAGAAACATGTTGCAACTGCCTTATAACGAGTGTGGTTGCAGGCCATGTGCATGCCTGTCTTGAAGAGTGTGAATCATTCTTGTATATTGTACAGTATTGTACTATCATAGCCTGATATCCGTATCAACACCCTGGTGCCATTTCAAGTCTCAGCTTGTGTGGCCCGCTCCGCGATCAACTCCGCACTGGACTTCTGCCAGCAATCCGAGTGCAGCAGGTCGCTGCAGCCCGAAAGGCCAACAGGAGGGGAACCTGATGGCCAACTCAGCCGTCACTGGTATCCTTAAGGAAAACTCACCATTGGAATCCACCAATCCCTTTTTTTTCCTGTAAGAAACTCATCCAAAACACGAGAATTATGATAAAATGATATAAAATGTCTAGGCCAGTGTAGGCGTTCAACCCAGGCGAATGTTAACTATAGTAGTTTGGGCCCAAGGTATGACAACGCGTAAATGTGCAGCGTCTTCAGATGCACCATATGATCCCCTTCTCAATGACCCGAAAAACAAACCAGTCCCACCTCGATCGAACTGCAAATCCAAAGGTCCCATTGGTGCTGGGGTTGACGCGCAGAAAATATAGCTTCCTTCAGTTGATGCAAACAGTGAACAGCAAAATCACTAAAGGAAGGTTGGGTTGGTGCCCGGCTCTTGGTGGCTTCTGATGCTTCCATCTAATCATGGATGGCCAAGACTCCACTGCAATCCATGCACAGACTTGGGCGCAAAGGTACCCTGGGTGCAACCTCGCGCTCCATGACAATGGATTCAACTGGTAAGTATGTATATTGTAAGTTAATGTAAGTTATGTCTTTTTGGCACAATCAAGTCGTTTGGGCTATAAATTGCCCACTCCCATCTGGCATGAGTTATATAGTTGTGAAACACCAAGGGATGGGCCAGCAGCGAAGTGAAGATTTCGCAGGATTTCAGCAGTTCCCCAGACCAAAGGTCGTAGACCAGCAGAATCGACCTCTATAGGCCAAGCAATGGACAGATGTTGACAGTAGCAGATGATGTTCAAATAAAATCAGTTCCAAGATCTCATAGTCATACTTTGCTGACTTTAGCACTTGTATGGTTCTGCTGTATATAGAAGGCTCCAGCATAATCTTCCACGATATTTCCAATGTACCATTGCCCATGGGGATGACATCTTCCGAAAGGGGATGGGCATTTTCCGAATGTGATTGCTCTCCCAAAAATGGATGGACTATGTATGACAGCAAAATGAATATATTGGAATGTCATGTACAGTAATCAATGTCACCCCGGATTCAGAGCATTTCCAGCCCCCGGTTGTTTACTTGGGGAGTGCAATTTTCAAATTAGAAGAAAATTATAACCATTTGGATTGAATCAAGGGCTGAAATTATTTGAAATCACCATGAATCACCTTCACGCGCCTCGCGTCACTAGATGGCAGCACGGCTGCTGCCACCAAATACCTCGGGGCTGTCCCAGCAACAGGTACCAGTGACTGGTCCATGCGATGGGTAATGGCATGTAATGGCTGCATATGTCATCCATTTTCTGCTAGGAGATTTTTACAAGCATCCCCCTCAGCTGTGCAGTTGACGGATCCGTGCAACCAAAAAAAACATAGCTTCCAATTCCTTCCCAGTTACCAACAACCCACAGAACTCCATAGGTCATTAAATCATCAACCGCCCCCCCCCCACTGGGCAAACGGCAGCTGAGATGGATGGACGCAGAAATCCGTCAAGAAGCCTCCGGCAGCCTGGTCATCGCACTGGAGAAAATTCAATGAAGGCACTCAGGCATTAAGGCGGTGATATGGTGAAGTTGGCTTGATGGAATCAAGCAATGGTGGTGAAGAATGTGATATCAGTGATAGCGCAAAATTGCCGGCAGAGGGTATGCCAAAAATGATGTTGTAAAATATTTTTTTTTTTTTGTGATACATAGTGATACATACAATACATATTGATACACATTGAATCATATAAATCACAGAATCCAACCAACCTCTGATGGACGAACCACCCGAAACTCATGGATAAGGCATGAAAAATCCGACTTCCGCCCCCCGCACCAAGCCTGGCATACTTTGGCCAAGGCAAATTCCAACTTCACGGCTTTCACGAAGGAGTTTCCCAGGGGGTAGACTTCATGAAGCACCACCTGCCCCGCGGCACATGAATCATGTCATTTCAATTCATTTCAAACGAAGATTCTCCCCACTTCACCAGCTCAACATTGCTCAGCACAGTTGCCATGTGCAAGACTAAGCATCGACTATTTTCAAGACGTTTTGGACAGGAGAATCAGATTTCCCCAGTTCTTCGGAGGGTTTTTGTCCATGCCCAAGGTCGCTCCTCCCAGGGATGTGCAGCACGACTGATCACATAGAGGTTGGTGTCATATGCTCGCTGCGTAACAGTGGCTCTCCAAACAAAGATCCTGGGAGCTCCAAGCATCTTTCAGTAACGTCACACTGCTTCGCTGTTTGTTTCCCGCAAAATCAACTGCTTGTCACTGGGAATTTGAATCGCCAAGTAGGGACGAAAACAAGGCAGGTGTTGAACATTAGGAGAATGAGGATGGTCAAAATGAAAAAGAAATGGGTCAAATCTTTGTCTGTCGCAAATGCTTGGCTGCTCATTGGGATCCTTGATGCTTTCTACAGGAGTGCAAGGTCCTTCTACTGTCCTACACATCATTCCTGGCACTCAGCTGTACAAAGGCCATCTGATCTGCTGGGATTATATATTTGCTTCCACCATCGACCCATATCGACTCACTACAGCCATGGTGCCCTTTCTGCTTTGCCACTGGGCATGGCTGAGCATACTGCAGCCTCAGTGGGAAGTCAATGGCGTCAAGCGCCCTGGTGCACGGAAGGAGATGGATGTGGCTCAAAAGTCGAGAAACCCCCAATTCACTGAACAAATACCAATAAAATCAAGAAACTTTGCCAATTTTCTTAGAATCCTGGGAATGTGCTTTTTATCATCTGCACAAACGGGAATTGAATTCACCAGAAAAAACATCCAGACCATGGCGACACCTAGTCTTTCAAGCTGGGATTGCAGCTGCGTGAGCCGGGAGAGCATGGGAAAGTCCAGCATGTCCTTGGAAAGCTGGTTTTCCACAACCTATGGTTTGGGTGAGGTATCACTGTTTCACCAAGCCAGACCCATGTACAATTGGCATGCTTTCATGAGCCAATATGAGAAAGAATTAACCTTGCTCAAACTCCTTCTGCTGATTGAAGTGTTGATCGTCATCAAGAATCCATACCGGTACGCTTCATATGTCTGTGCCCCCAAATCTGTCTGCTGGTCATTGGTTGCCCGTCCCAACACACATTGAGGACCACACGACAGCTCCATCCGAGAATGACGCCAAGACAAAGTTACCACAGGGAGACACGTCCAAGTGGCAGCAGAACCTCGGAAGCTTCAAGTGGAAAGGCACACACCAAATAGGATAGACTTTCGGCATATGTAGATATATAGCGTGTATATATATAAATATATATATATACATAATATTAGCACACACACACATATATATATATATACATATAAATACATTATAGATATCTGTTAGGCAGATGTATGTCTAAAGATATGTAATATGATATGATAAGATAGATGTACAGATTGCATATTATGTAGATGTCGATAAAGGGTGATGAAGGGTGATATAGGATGATATAGGGATGCCACCGGTGAAAGGGATTATGGCATGACAACATGTGGAGTGTGGTAGAGTCATAGGATGGCTTCTAAGACTGTGGTTGGAGTCGAGCAATAATAGGTAGATTATACAATCATGGAATCTGCATGTGGCAATCAGCAAATCATGCTTTGTAATGATTTGTGGCCATGACTTCTTGCTAATTGGCTTGCAGCTCAGTCGATCTCAGTAGCTACGGTACTTACCTCACGGGGTTCATAGCTGGGTGCTTGGAATGCTCAATTGTGCTCAATGATGACCCAACCAAACATGATCATTCATGATAATTGATTTTGATTTATCTAACCCTATACATGAGTAATTATAGTAGTTAGTAGTCGTCCTAATATGGCTTGACATGGCCAGACCATCTAAGAGCCATGCACTTGTTTCACTTCACCAGGCAGCTGCGTAACCTGACCAGAGCGCTGGCACAATCTCAACCCAACACCCGTTTGTTTTTGAATGTGATGATTTTTCGAAAAAGGATGGAAAAGGATGGAACGGGGGCACTCAATCCTGTTTCTCAATCTGATGCGGTTTTGGGGAAAATTATTTACTTCATTATATCGAGTTTCTGACAGCTTTTCTTTGCGTGGGGCTTAGGTTGATGCTTCACCGGAGGTTCTCTGGCAAATGCAATGGCTGATAGGCAAGCCAAGGCTTCGCGATGCTGACTATTAAAAGAAAAGCACATGTCGTAGCCGGAATGTCTTGATCCCGAACCTCTGGTTGAAAAACTTCACGAGGACGGACTCGTTGGGTGCGCCAAGAAACCTACCATCAAAAACGGGTGTTGATATGATGATGGAAGCATCAGTCGTGCACTGCAGGATCTCCCCATCTCCCAATCTCCCAGTGCAGCTGACCTGTTCAGAAGTTGCCTCCGCCTGGACGAAGTTCACTCCCAGTCAGTTGGGTGTGCTGGGCAAGTGCTCAGGTGAGGAATTAGGAGAAGGATGGATAAGGTCAAAAAATGTCAAAAAATGTCAAAACCATTATCTCCAATCCAGAAAACCTTAATTAAGCAAATCATAGCGTCATGTAGCTTTCACATGCTACGAGCACGTTTGGACACAGTACTTTTACTGATTGGACTTCTGAATCAGGAAGAAAGCTCTCGCAGGTCTAATACACACATTCTAGAATGTCAAGACCGCATTAATAAGTTGAACAAGTTCCTTCTACTGGATAAGCCACTAGAAACCAGAGCCACATGAGCCACACGGTTCAATGCTAGCAACAGAAGGCCCCCCGAGTTAGGGGACATCACAGGTCTCTCGTTGTTCCCATCCTTTTGCTCCATGCACTGTGCAGCAATGAGCCCTGACACAGCATGACAAACATTGGAACTACCTAGCCCCTCAAAATACCCACAAAAGTTGAAATCAAGGCGAAAAAGCACGATCATCATGTGCTGAAAAATGCTCAGTTTAGTTTTGCGGGTACTTTCAGGGTCCAAGCACGATATCTACAACGAGTTTGCCAGTCCAGGACCGGCCTACCACTGCTGACTGTCCCAGCATGCTCACTGCCATATGGCCATTTTGCAGAACCAACAGGAACCACTTCTCTTTCTGACACGTTGGAGGCATTTAGAGGCCAAGCTTTTCCTACCAAAAATGCTGCAGAGTGGTCCCTTATCTTAGTGTTAGTGCATCTTAGAGGCCCAACACCTTGGTAAGCAACACCTTAGACTGGCTAGCCTAGCCAATTTGCAAAGGACATGTTTCAACCCCTATTGCGGGAGTCTTCCATGATGCTCAAAGCCATGGTGTCGTGGCTGGTGCAGTCAGCTTCCGTCCGGAGGCTCCACAGCTCTGAGCCTGACAGAGGAACATCTGGGGAATGGAGGGGCCAAATAATTGCATCCAAATGGGTCCAAATGGTTCAAAGACATTCAAACACCATTTTATATAATATATATATATATATTTTTTTTTTGAATGAACATGTACTGTAGAATAGACTTGCTCGGAATGCAAATGCTATGTTTGAAATTGTTTGAAGCTGCTTTGTATTTTTTTGTTGGTCCAATTGAATTTCGGAATTCTGGCAGCACTTCAACTGCTGCCCCATCTGCCCCAATTTACTACAACTTTCAAGAGGAAAATGAATCATCGCCTTGGCCACTGTTTCTCAATATATCTCAATGTCTTGCTGCTGAGCTGCTACAGCATGTCTGTTTCAAAGCAGTTCGAACAGTGGCAACTTGTTGCAATTTCCCATGAAGCCTCATAGACGGCCAGCTTGGTCACTCGTAGTCAGCCACAAGATCCGTCTGCGTGCCAGTTGTTGCCTCTTCATTGTGGCAAAGTTGGCATGACATCACTTATGGAGTGGCAGTGCAACTCATCGGGTTTTCTGTTGTTCAATTCAACCATGTTTAACTGTATCACTGATCACCTCGAAACCCTCCAATCAACAATCATCATTCTGGATATTTCTGGATAAATCATAGTTATAGTTCTTCACCAACCTGAAAGAGTTCGGCATTTGGGGGTGATTCCCCCAAAGTTATATTGATGATATATCAAGTACTTCATCCAAGTCATTGGGGGTGACCTACAGCCACTACGCCAGGATACGCTGGGTTTCCGGCCTGCTCAGTAGCTTGTGGTCCATGGTCAGTGGACCTCTGGGGACGGTTCTCCAAGGCCAAGTGGTGGCATACCAAGCGGCAACTGCTGTACCTCGCATCTTGGCGCCAAAACCAGTGGCACCAAGAGGGGGAAAGGTATGGAAAGATATCAGCTGGGATGGCCATAGTGGGGTGTCAAGAGATCCACAGGCAGAGACGTAGAGAAAAATCCAGCAGACATCTGAAAATCAATTTGGACCTCCTCACTTTTCTGATCCCAGGAACAAGATGAAGAGCCGATCCTCCACTGCGGCCATGCCCACGATGATGTTGCGCGGCCAGCCCAAGTCGCGGAAGTCAGTTTCCACCGCCTGAAATGTGGGAAATGGCATGATCGGCACGGAGCTCCCACTTACCCACAACATCCCAATACCACAACCAACCCCCAAAAATGGAGAGGCCTTGTTGGGGGTCCGATCTTTTTTTAGAGGGGTTCCCCACCCAGGATTCCCAAGATTGACAATGCGTGGGGAAGCAGAAGCCGCGGAACCAAATCCCGCACGCGTAGCTCAAAGCGCAAAGAGCCTTGGAACTGAAAGCAAACGTCAAGTCATTGCGCAGCAAATCGGTTGGACATGAAATAACAAATATATCATCAACATTTTAGCATCACGTGAGGCTCAAAATTGGGACATACAACTGATTGTCAATCCCATTCAATCCTTGACAATTAGTCCACTTTGGGAGCTGAAACCTTCCGTTCATCCTAGACTTCTTGTGGGTTCCAAGTTGTGGATCCCAAGGTTTGTCCAATGTCGGCATGCGATCCAGGAGCGTTGACGTCTCAACACCGTGACCGCCGCCAGCGGATAGGTGGGGGAGCCCATCTTCGTGGACACAATGACCGCACTCTGTCGTGGCATGTGCACCACGTGGGCAAAGGCACCATTGAAGGGCAGAGTCAGCTTGCAGCGCATGTTCAAGCATCCATCCTGGCCGCGGCCAGATGCTGAAGGCTTCAGATACCCGAGGAATCACGAGATTTATGGATGCAACACAATGTAACCGTGGGTATTCCTTCTGGTGGTTCTTTATATACGTTGCTTGCAGAAATTGGCAGGAATTGCTCAAAAGTTGACATCAACATCTTGCCAAGGCTCCGTTAGCCACACTGTATTCTCTGAGAAGATTAATGCCATCTGCTCTGTGCGTTTGCCTTGGCATCAGCAACTCAGGGTGGAGTAGAGTAGGAGTTCTCAGCACAATCCACTAGCGGGTTTCTTCCCCCAAAGTATCCACTGAAAAGCCAGTTGTGGCCAGGGCAAGCAGTCAAAGAGATCATGGACACTCTTGCATTCAGGACGCTGGAAAGCACCTGTTCCTGTGCAAGATGGGCATGTTGACGATTGAGTATCTGCACGCGCTGTAGCAACTCCTGTGATGCAAATCTTGTGATTCACCCACTGCTGTCGATGCAAACTCAAATGCTATAGCCGCCTAAAAATGCCTCTAAATGTTGTGATCTCTCATCCAAGGAATGGCAGAAATGCATAAAGCAAGATACAGAAAGTGTAGCCTCTGGTGAACTAACATAGCTATTGAAAATTGCCATAGAAATAGTGGATTTGCCCATCAAAAATGGTGATTTTCCATAGTGATTGCCTGTCCTGTGGCCCCAGTAGGCTCAAGACATTGCGAATGATCTCTGCAGGCACTGCACTGCCAGAGGGTCGAGCGGTCCATTCCATGGTGTTCTCGTTCATGGAGCCTCACATTTCTCGCACTTCTCAGCAGGTGCTTTCTCACCACAATTTCTTCTTTCTGGTTCTGGTGATTACTGAACTAATTAGTCTGAACTTCTGCATTCTTTGTCACCCGGACGCATGCATCAGGAGATTTCATGAGGAACTACACATGGATCACATGGTCATTTCCAATCATCCTGATGGCCTCAGCTTCCTGTCAGACCTGTCACTGCTTACGCTGCTGGGCCTCCCAGAGGCGGCTCGCTGGAAACGGTACGGATACTTCGCAGCGGGATCCAGCAGACATTCCAAACCCTCCTGGAAGCTGTGGGCATCCAAGATTCAGCCCAGGTATACTGGGGCTAGGTGTTAAACAGTGAAACATTGTGAAATTCTGAGCATCAAGAAAAAAAGGCCATAACCCTAGCAACATGTATGGTTTTTCCGTTTTCCATGCATTCGCTTCAGTAGTTTTGCTGCATCCACAGTGGACCATGCCATGCAAATGTCACCCCTCGACGGCTCCTGCTCTCAGCATGGCCAAAGCAGCGCACGGTCTTGTGATCGTCGTGCAGCGGCCAGCGTGGGGGATGTTTGCAGCTGAGATCTTGGTCCAATTGGGGGAGCTCCTCCGGATGAGGCAACAATAGAAGCTGCAAACGCACCATACCAGCTATATATAGCTGAACTGGTCGCCTATGATTGCCTGATTTTATACTTTATATCATTGTGGTATGGCCTTTGACAAGAACCTTCACAGCCACCTCAATAGTGGTTGCCTAGAAGATCCTACAAGCAAATATCAAGGTCCTCAATGATGTGCACATCCTTAGTTGGAAATGGCAGTTAGCTCCCCGGGCTGGTCGCATCTGGGAATGGATCATGTCACTGGGAGAACTCACAATGGGAAGGTCTATAGCAACCCAAGACAAACATGGAAGGCTTTAAATCCTCTCAAAATACTTTAACTCAATCAATATAGTAAATTTAACGTTTCATACTTGTTCCATCTTTTTTGGGGAGGGGTTACTATTACTATGCCCCGAAGTATGCCCTGAAGGTGCAGAACATGACCCACAAAACTGAAGTACCATAGCCACCTCACTGCAGCTCAAAGTCAGCTGGAGTTTCCGGTACGGCAGGGTCCAGGTGCGAGGGCGGCAGCAAATTCAGCACGGAGACCTGGTGGGATCCAAAGATGATCCAAGATGGCTCCGGCTGACAATGGGCTATACCCCAAGTCAACCTGGTCATCATTCTTCCATATTGTTCCGCTAAAATCAGAATTTTGGGGCAGCATACTGATTTTCAGACACACCCAGATGATCTTAGATGATGAGATGATGTAATAAGATATCTATCTTCAGGCAAGCGGACACGCTTGACCTATCCACCATGGGCAAACGACACTTCTTTCCTTGTAACATACACTACGATACGAGTGAAGTGTAGCAACCAGTAATTTCCAAAGGTGAGTGGATTCAGTGGACTGACATCGCTGACAAAGTGATGAAGGATGACAAATCATGCTCAACATCTGACAGCTTCTATGGCTGGCGTCCAGCCATGCAGCCATGCGTTCAACAAGTGCAACCCAGCAGGATAGGCCTCTCCACCCAAAGATGCCACAATGGCGCGCTTGTGCAGGACATCAATTGATGGAAGGTTCTCTCCAAAATGCCAAACCGGGATAGGTGACTTATCCTAGGTGCTGGTGGCGCAGCCCACAGTGAAAGAACCAGAGGTCCGCCAGTGCCACCCGATTGAGCGATCGCAATCGCACAAAACCATTGGCCAATCCATGCCGATTTCTCAACTTGATGGGTTGCTATGGCATATCCCCGCGAATCCAATTTGTTTGGGGGCATCTGACCGATTCAACCATCAGTTTTACCATTTTTACCAGGTTAAACCATAGAAAGCTCCCTTCAAAAAGTGGCCGTAAACTCAGGCCATCCCCATGCCCCCAGCAATGCCCAGCATCTGCCGTTCGTCCTTTCGCTTGTTGCAGCTGCCAGGCGCCACGAGAACTGCTGGAGCTGCTGGAGCTGGTGGAGCTGGGCCACCAGGCCTGGGGCTGTCTCTGGATGATCCAATGGTTCCAATGTGTTCCAGAGAGATCTACAGAGGTGTCATGAATCTTGATGATAACTGGTGAATGTTCTGTAACAATTGAACAACTGACATTAAGATATATATATACATTAAGTCATTCAGATGCAGCACATCAAGCGTGAATGCAGCTGTGTATGTGATTCATGTGTCAAAATGGATCAGCACACCAATTTGTCTTCATAAGTTGACCCACTGATCACCAAGCATGGCCAGCTGTACAAAATACTAAAACACATACAGCAAAACTGTGTATATAACTGTATATAACTGTTATATACAGTTATATACACAGTTTTGCTGTATGTGTGTAACTGTATCTAACTGTATATAACTGTATAACTGTATAAGTAACCTGTAGTCCCCAAGTCCGTGGCCTTCAACCAGTGGTCATTGGCTGAGACCAGGAGTGGACCAGCATCATCTCCTGAGCGCAGCGCATGTGAACTGCGGTGAGTCAGCAACGGTCACCCCGACGGTCACCGAGCTTCCATCTTCAGGAGGTGGCAGTCCAATGCCCCAAGTGGAGGTGCCCTGTGTCTGGGCAAACACTGGTGGGTCAGGTAGGCAAAACTGAGTGTTCTTATGACACTTGTCATTTCTTGACTGTCAATCATGATCATATTACCTCATATCATTCTCATGTAGGGCAAAAACAGCACAGCTACCAGCAGCTTGCCAACGATTGCTAGAGTATCTCATCACATCAGCGCAATAGACTTCCAACATCTTCCAACCCAAGCAGTCATGCGCAGTTTCCAAGCCGCATGAGCCTGGCCTGTTCCATGCCATGCGCCACATTCAGCAGCTTCAATGGTGGCAGCTTGGAGTCGACCTGCGATGGTGCCACCAAGACACCTCCTGCAGCATCCACCGCCACCACCACCGACTGCTGCCCTAGCTGACCGCAACGGATCCGGTTCACTTGGCCATTGGAAGAGGAAAAGTGGGCGAAGTGCATGTCATTGCCTCAGGATATCTCAGCATGAGCATCTTCATCTTCTTCATCATCTTCATCTTCCACCTCTCTCTCTCTCTCTCTCCCCTCATCGTCCTCTCCAAGAGCTCAGCCAAAGACTTAAGGCGAGCAAAATTATAAAATGATATAAAATGAACATCTCTCAGCTTCTCATCTTCTTTCATCATCTCATGTTTCTTCGAGCATCGCAATATTCGACCACAGGTCTTCGAGGAAACAAATCCCATGGATCTGGACGTCTGGAGCACTGCCAAGAGGCTCAGGTTTTCAGCTTCCAAAGCAGCCAGCTCAAATCCAAAGAGATCTTGCCTGCAGGATTGCTAAAATATGCAAAAATGATTGGCACATATATGCTCAAATGATCGTGCCACTATATGCTCAATGAGTGGCAAATGATCGTGGCTGCAAATGTAAGAGTCTGTACGAGCCAAGAATTGCCACAGCGTGAGAGAGGAGAAGTGGATTCGACGGCATGTGTTCATCTTTTGTCTGCTAGAGGTTAGCATTTCGCAGCCGTTGGCTCTCTCCCTGAATGCTCCAGTTGAATCCAAGAATCTGATTGGCGATCCACAACGTTTGGGACACTGAGCACGTGTCCATGACATTCATGGGAGGTCCGTTGGGACCAAATCGCCACCTGATATTTGACCCCCTGACAATGTGCTCAGGGATCGTCGTTCCAGGTAACAGAAAAGAAACACCGGCCATGCTCATCCCAGGTTTCAGGTCAGGATGCAAACACAAATTTCAGATGTTCAAAAAAAATATGAAAAAATGTGATGAAACCAGCTGCCAGCCACAGTTCTGCAGTGCCCAATGGCATCTTGGGAATCTCCCAACTTTTCTGCCATGTCAAAGTCATGGCTCGTGCAGCTGCTTTGGCTGCACCAAACGGGTCACTGCCCCAGTCATTGAAATCCTCGGTGGATGGTGGGATTCTCAACTCGTGGGAACTGGTGGAGTCAAAGTGGAATCAAAAATGCTGAGTTTAGGATGTTTCAAATTGTCCGGAAAAAATTAGGTTCTTGTATGGTAATGACAAACATATACAAACAATTGCCATTCTGACAGAGGATGTCTCACGACCATAATCGGAACATGCCAACTGCCACATCTTTCACCAGGACCGAAAATGACCGTCGGGTCGGCTTGTGCCCTGCAGCCAAGACTCTGGAATGGGGTCCGGCTGTGCTACTTCGAAATCAGCCAGGGAGATGTCATCATCAGACTCGCCCATATCCTGGGACGCACTTTCCTCTACAACAGTCTGGCAAGGTGATACCAATGGATCTCGATGGATGGTGGAGCCGGTCCAACCAGGGGTTTGATTCTGACGACCACTATACTCAATGCGAAAGTGAAAGGTAATGAAAGGTATGCATATATATATATATACATATATATATATATATATGTGCATAGTGAGCTAAGTGGACGATTGATAGGTTTCATCGTTAAGAACGATTGACGTACCATGCGGTACCAAAGTTCACTGACAAAGAAAAGTAAAAAGATGCTGGAGCGCAGGCTGGCTTTCGTAGGGGTCGTGCTCTAGCGACTCCAAAGCATCTTCAAAGTGATCCAAGGACTCCTGGAAAGTGAAAACACGCTCTTCCAGAATGGCGGCAAACTAAGGATCGGGCAGCCAACAACCCAGTCCAAGACAGGCTTTGATCCCACAAACTCAACTCTGATCTTTCAAATGTCATCATCTCAGATTCGACCACCAAATGCGTGGTCTGTTAGTTGGGTTTTGCAACGCCGTGCCCATTGCGGGATACTGGGCGAATAGGAAGGCATGATCTGACCAGCTGCTACAAGCTTCCCCCCCCGGTAGAATCGGTCCACGAAGTCACTGTGGTCAGGTTCCATCCATGCCTGGAGCCGGATTTTAAACCACGACGGCTTGTTTAGGTGGCGACGATTAAACAAAGTTATATATGTATACGTATATATATATATATATATATATATATATACGTATATTTATATATATATATATATGTATATATATGTATTATATATATGTATATGTATGTATTATATATATGTGTATGTATTATATATATATATATGTGTGTGTATTATATATATAAGGCATTCTCACAAAAGATAGTCTTTTCACTCTTTGGTTCTTTCATGTTTGGTGGTTGTTGCGGGTCGGTCAGTCTTGTGGGATGGAAAACTGAANCTCTTTGGTTCTTTCATGTTTGGTGGTTGTTGCGGGTCGGTCAGTCTTGTGGGATGGAAAACTGAATCTTTTCAATGGGAAAGCTAGTCTTTTCATTGGTTTTTTTTTGGTTGTTGGTTCCTGTCAATCGGAATTTAGGAATGATCAATGTTGTTTGAATGCGCAAACATCCCGAACACCATGGGCCATAGGCTCATGAAANGTTGTTGGTTCCTGTCAATCGGAATTTAGGAATGATCAATGTTGTTTGAATGCGCAAACATCCCGAACACCATGGGCCATAGGCTCATGAAATGCCATTCCAAATATTTTAGGAATGTGCTTGGGAATTCTGCATGTGAACCACGCCTTGTAAACAGAATTCGGCTGTCTTTGACCAATTTAGTATTTGATGCTGTTNATGCTGGCATTCTATTTGGCGCGTATTCTGACATTTTATCTACAATATATTCTGACATTCTCTTTGGCATATACATATACGGACATATATTGGAACATTTTTTCTGACATGCTCGCAAGTGGTTCGGGCACGGCTGTGCCCACTGCTTTCTGGAGTTGAAAAGAAAAGGCGCAGCAGCGAACAGCCAGATTGAGAGAACCAAAGGCATGAAAGAGCTAACTTTTTTGTCGGCTGCAGGGAAAAGAAGGCAGCAGCAGCAGCACCCGCAACAGCCACCANCAGCCAGATTGAGAGAACCAAAGGCATGAAAGAGCTAACTTTTTTGTCGGCTGCAGGGAAAAGAAGGCAGCAGCAGCAGCACCCGCAACAGCCACCAAACATGAAAGAACCAAAGAGTGAAAAGACTATCTTTTGTGAGAATGCCTTATATATGTGTGTATATATATATATATATGCAGTACACCCTTGAAAAGAGACTCATCTCACTTTCAGTCAGATGGCCCCTGAATCGGATTTGACATTTGTCCAGGGTTGACAACGTGAAATCATCCAGAGTCCAAATCACGGAAGTTGCGGAGGAAAGAAGTTCCGTCAGCGGCCTCGTCAGTCATGTCGGCTTCAGCCATCCAGAGATCCTGCCCAGGAACAATGCAAACTCCACATGATTCCCCCTTGAAAACTCCAAAAAAAAGGTCCTTTAAAATCGTCTTCCAAACCCACTGCTCTTGGGGTTCCATGTCGGTCTATTCAATATCTAGATCAATATCATTCAATCGCCATTGAAATCCATTGATAGCCATTTCTAGTTCACTGCCCACCACATATCCGTTGTTAAACACACTTAAACACTAGACTACACTCCTGAATCTCCACTAAAATCATCGATGTCATCGATTATAATCAATTATCCATAATATAATATAATAGTGTATAGTCAGTACACCTAATACAACATGTTAATCCCATCAAACAAAGCCGAAGTACAGCAAGTGTCTCACTTTTCCCCGTAACTTTTCCCAGCTTTTGGGCTGCCGCTGGGCCAGCCGGGCCTCCCGGGCTTCCGCCATGGCCACTTCCTCCATGGCCAAGTCCTCTGCCGCCTGCACCTCCGCCAAAGCCTCTTCGGCCCAGCGCTGCTCCGCGTCGGCGGTAGCCTCCTGAGAGAGGTGGAGCTGACCGGGGAAACGACGGGGTTTTCCCATGGGAAAACCATGGGTTTTTCCATGGAGAAAAGATCGGAAACCTGGAGTTTTCAACGGCAAGATATGGAGTCTTTTTGAGTTTCAAGTTGTATTTCAAGCAATAAGCTTGAAAATGATATGATACATATCATATTTACTTGAATGGACCGTAGGATAACGGTATTGGCATGGGTTGAACTAACCTTACTGAAAGTAGATGGTCCGCATATGTTGACGATAGAACTTTTGATGGACGCTATCAAGATACTTCAAGATGCTAATTATCAACTATTGCAGGGTGTGGCACACCTGATTGAGCTTCACTTCTTCTTCATTCTCAGCTCCATGCCTATAATTAGGTCTCAAGGGCCCACCTTGGACATGACTTAGGCCATCTTAGGCCTGTCCTCCGCTCGCCAGAGTTCATCGTCATCAAAGTCTTCAAATTCCGCTGAACCAGAACTGCCAGCCTCATCCATGGCATCCATGGCCATGACCACTTCCCAAGCGCCAGTGCGTGGCCGGTTGATCGGCCATGCGTTTGGACGGATGCGTTGAACCAGCGCTGAACAAATTCCGAGCAATTGTCTATGGATAGACTCACCACCTAGGACCACATGTGAGATTTTGGAAGCTACTACAGGTTAATTTGCGAAAAAAAATCTCTGTGATAAATGATATCAAATAATCGTGGTTCCTTGATTTATATCCACCCATTGCGAAACTTTATGTCAAGTAGTGGGCCCTTGATTTCGTTGCATACTGTAGGTCAACGGATTGGTTTCCCAGGAGTTCTCCTCATCGTACAGCAAAAAACCGATGTACTGCATGGTACCCATATTTTGTGTGCAGGCTCATTGATGCTTAGCATGTCAAATTCCCGAACTGCTTTTTTCTAAGCTCATGAGAGCCGAAAAGGCATCAGGCAAATATGCAAATAATAGTTTGAAACCGGGTGGGTTTGTCATGCTTTTCATGCCAGGTGCCAAGCCAGGCCCCTCAAAGATCCATGTTCCGTGTTTATTGTGCCAACCCAAATGAGGTTCACCATATAATACCACTTTTGCTCTGCTAGCATTACGCAAAGCACCAAGCAACGGAGCAACATTTACCCCCGCAGCACCCGGCCATCATCGCCTGTAGAAGGTGAATGGAGCCATCTTCAGCCCCCGCAATCATGGCATAAGCACCTGGCCGGAAGTGCCGGATATAAAGATCCAAACGCCCATTTGATTCAAACCAGTTTGAATGATAAAGCTGCAGCTGCGGAATCTGGAAATCGATATAAAGTTCCTTGAATCATACTACATCCACTGCGTGACCCCAAGGCAAACTAATTAGTGCTGAGATCGCTGATCCTCGCACCTGTCAAGCTGCCATCGGAACCCAAACACGCCGTGGGGTGGAACACCGCCGTGGTGAAGGATGCCCTTCCAGTTAGGCCGCTGGACCCTGCCACCGGAAGGCCTGAGCTGAGGCGGGGATACTCTTCACAACCAGGGATAGAAAGTACCTGTTGAAACCATCGTGATGCTATGTGCACCCGCACAGATCTTGAAAGCCCGCACCATGCCCCGGATTCAGCAACCCGAAACGCCGTGGCAAAGTGCTGGGCCACCCCAGCTCTCAAAACCTTTCAGCGGAAGGTCAGGCAAACGTTCCAGGAACCTGGCAGTCCCACTCTGTGTGATGAAACCCACCACCAGCGGCTGTTCCAAGGTGTGCCTTTCCAATACACTCATCAAAAAAATGTAGAATTTGCCAGAACTGCTACAGCTTCTTTGATCTGATGGAGAGAGCTGTCACTTTGCAGTCATGCAACTACACCGTAACAACCAATGGATATGCACCCAAACGGTACTCAAAATGGTTCTATGTCCCTCCTCATTGAAGCCAATGTTAAAGCGGATAGATAACCCTGTTGCCACTTTGGCGGCAAACATGTCATCCACACCCACGTGCCGGAGGCCCTTGCTTGGGCCAAGCAATGCAGCCCAAACCACGACGATTCAGTGGACATCGCCTGATGCAGTTGGTAGTGAAAGTGTGTCATCTTTGGAACGCCTTTATCAAAATCTTGTGGATTCACTGGACTTGCAGTCTTGCCCGGAAATCTTCATATCAAATCATATCAATCCATCTTGAACTTTGTAATTCAACGTCACCTTTTCTCACGTGCACCTTTGACAGCTACAGCCATGGATTGCCAGCTGGCACCAGCCTCTGATCTCCAACGCTGAGAAAAGCTAAGGCCTTTGTTCTCAAAATTCCTCAGTGGCTTCCAGTGGGCCGTCCTTGCCTCACCTAAGCACATGGCAATGGGAAATCCCATGAAATGGCCTATAAAAAATCCCATGTAAATTGAAGTTTTGGTAGGAAAATCATCTGTAAATTACTATACAAATTATAAATGATGACTGCATGAGGGATTTTTCATTGCCATGTTTGATTACCAGAGGGTAATCCCTGTGATTTGAGTGGAACGCATTTCCAGTCCCAGCGAAACCAGGCGTCTCTCCATGTCCAGCATACGCCCGGCCAAACTCACAGGGGCTCGCAGCAAAGGAGCCATCGAAATATCTCAGGAGAGCAACGTGCTGGAGGCTAACTTACCATTGTCAGGAAACGTGTTTTCATGTTCCGAGTTCATCAAGCAGTATGTGGTTTGTGTCTAGTTGGCACTCCCTTGTGGGATTTGAAAGCCCTCATGCTGGTCATGCTTTCAAACAGCCTAGTGAAATGCAACTCCAGTTACTCCCACCATGGCACATCCAAACCTCTGCCAAGGGACTCCCAATGCCACCAACATGCCCAGCGCGAAGGGCAACGTACTGACCAGAGCTTAAGTGAATGACCTGAGAATAGGGGGCCACCAGTTAGAAGCGCAAGCTGTCACAACATGTCACAACAATGATGCAATTGTGATCAACCTCTACTGAAATGCTGTCACACCAAGTGGCTGATCCGGTTCCTAGAAAACCTAGAAATCATCCAAACTGCAAGCTGCACGCACCTACATCCATCCCACATAGGTGGAATCACTCATGGAACAAGACCACCAATTAATCCAGGCCATTCAGGTTCTCACTCCGTGCGTGGCATCCTCGAAGCAAACGCACGCATAGTCCTGCGGACAGTCAACTTTCACAATGGCTCACACCAAGGTTTTGAGAGCCCTAACCATTATGGATTGTCATATTGATGGTAGTATTATTGCAAACAAAACAGAATAGAATGGGGTTTATTTTATGGACCAAAGTGGTATATTGCAATAGTTGGATTATCATACTGAGGGAGCCATCCCAAATTGGTCCCAAATGACAATGATGAAATGTCTCCTCATTGGCAGCCAACGTCAGCCACATAATCCCTGGAGGGATTCCATCCAGGGAAAGCTGTGCAGGGCAGGGCCAGGTCTTCCAACGATCGGGGCCTCAGTGCGAGGCCAGATTGGTTGGTGGTTTCAATGAAAATTTCACATCAATGGGTTGGTGAAAGGGAAGATCTACAGGAAACCATGTCTTGCCCACCCAATCTATTGACAACTGAAACAATTGTGACCCAGACCCATCTGAGTTGAATTCCATTCTTTCCAGGCATGTGACGATGGAAATCATCGACGGTTTGAACACGTGAAACATGTTTGAAATCCATTTCAAACAACACTGGAACGAAAGCCTCACAATATTCACACGCAACGCTTTCTCTTGTGAGTCGGCGACATGGATTTCGGGACAACATCAGAGAGCCGTCTTCACACCCAACACACCTGAGTCAAAATTGATAATGGCCGTGGAAAGCACAACATGGACCAACATCCAACACAGCTGAGCATGTTCAAGTTCTGCCTTGGGAAGGAATGTGCCAGCTATGTGGATGTGGGAACATATTTATGCGTTGAAATTGGCTTGACGTGAGCAAGTGACCGAACATGATGCATGATGAAACGCTGCCAAGATCTGCCAAGTAGCACGGTGCCACCCTTTGCATCAAACGAAGAAGGTTGCAGAGATGTCTGAGCCACCTGGCGGCTCCGGCACCAGGTGCCATCCAGATCATAAGATTCAGGTATCGCTGAAGGATCTGCGTAGATCAGGCAATTCCTGTAACATCCATAAAAAACCAGTCATTTGACTCACAGGCTGTGGTAAATGCAGTTATTGGCAATAGTCCAGCGGCAGAATTAGTAGTAGAATGAGTAAACCTAAAGTTCCTGGAGAAAGAAGACCTGAACTAAAACAATCGTAGCAAACCCTGGCTCGCTGATTGGGCAAGCCAAGTGGATCACATGCGCCCAACCCCTTGTGGCTTTCTGAATGTCATGATCAAGCAAGGGTGATCGGATGTAGACGAATAGCCAAAGACAAAGCGTTGTCTTGTACCCTTTCAGAGTCTGCAAGCCAGAAGCATCAAGTTGCCGAAGTGCCTGCACCCGTTCTCCTTGGAAGTTCATCACCTCACGTCAATAACCCCACGGATCTCCATCACTATGACGGGTAATGATGCTTTACTCTCTTACTCAAGCCTGGCCAAAAAGACATGCCCCGACTATAACTACAATAGCAAAATGCAACAGGACCAAGAAATGGGACAGAGCAATAAGAGAACATGTCCCAAGATGTCAGCAAGTAGGGACCAGGCTCAAATCCATATTGCAAATCTGCTTAAATTCTGTAGTGCAACTATATAGTCAATGTAGTTACTAAATATAGATAATTGAATTGAAATAGTTTTAAAATTTTAATCATGTAACATCATGTAACTGTCATTAAATTATCTGCAAGCACTCCTTGGGTTTGATCTTTCTGGCCTGCAGCTTTCCTTGTTCCGGCAGCAGGTAGGCCAAACGCCCTTCAACTTCAAAGCCCCTCAAGGGCTTTGGCAGATCCACCCGCAAGACCTGGCCATTGCTGCAGCGGCGATCGGAGGGGGAACGGCATCTGCCCCGCCTGTTGTGGCACGCTGCGTGGCCCAGCATAGCTCCAGAAATGGACGGCATCTGCCTCCAGAGTGGCTGGGCTATTGCGAATCATTGGCCAAGCTGCGCCAGTGAAACACTTTGGATCTTGGGCAATTGGCTGCTCAATGCTGCTTCTATTGTTGTTGTTGGAAAGGCCCAGGGGCCCAGGTAGAAAATTCGGCATGGCAAATGTTATTTTCCTTCTTACAACATAAGCAATAATTAATCATCATAATGTATCCTTCAATCCCTGGCCCTAGCTGTGCAAACTTCATGAAACTTCATGTTGTTCTTCCTGTTTCTGGAGGCTGCCATGAATACCTCCAGCACCGAAGTCCTGCGACAACCCTGGCAGGCCCTGGCCCACCTCGGCCACTGCGAAGTGCCGTGCATCGTTGATGAGTCGAACCGCCAGGAGTTTTGACTCTGCTGTGCCCAGGGATCCCATTGCCACTGGCCGAAGGCCTCAGTGCTATGGTTGTACTGCCGTTGGGCTGTGCAAAAAGTGTAACTTAACTTGGTGTGGAACAGAATTTCAAAACTTCACTGAAAGGTTTGTTGAGATTGACATGCTGATTAGCTATTTCCGCCAATCCGAGGCTGTAAACCCCAGCACTTCCGTAGTTTGTTGGTTGTTTTTCTTTTTCATACGGATACATTGGATACATCATGATCATCATGATACATCGATGGCAAGGTGACACCATCGGGCCCCAAAGAACCCTGGACTCAACGGGCAACCCTGAGCCCTGGACTCAAACTTTCATCCGTAAAGAACACGGACGCCGACACAACCTTAGCGTCACGTGAGCTACAAGAAGAAAAAAGCTTTCCTGTGTGAAATAACTGATCGAAACTGCAAATGCAGTTGACTTGTTCAGCATGAAAAGCAGTAGCTTGGACGATTGTTGCAAGATTGCCAGGAAGATATACATTGGCCTTTTTGAAGCTGAAGCTTACACTAAATACACTGATCTGAGAAGAAATGTGCAGTTCTTAAACATCCATATAAACATCTCAATGAATGCCCAGGTTTTGAATCCTTCCTCACCACCAAAGATCCTATGACAACCTTCAACGTTCCAAAAGGTTCCATTCCAACTTTTGCGAAGACTAGATGATCAGTCCACTGCAGTTGTTGAAAGACCGGAAAGGGTGCCCACAAGGATCCCCAAGGTACCCCTGCACCCAGACAGAATTCTTGAGCCCTCCGAGCGGCTGAAACCCCGTGGAGGATCACCAAGTGCTCAGTCTCACGATGATAGTCCACCTCAGTCTCGTTTCTATCATGGTGATATATAATGAACACAATCATATAATATATATTTATATATGATGATAGTCATTGATGTTAATTAGTGGTCTAAGTTCACCAAATGGTTTCAATCACCACCAATCCAGCCAAACGGCTGCCACAGGAAAACTCATAAAAACATACAAAAACTCCTACGGCATGTCATTTATGGTCAGGATCCAGACATCATCAGAAATCTAAAACCTTGAAGATCCTTGAAGTGTCACTCATGGCCCATGAAAAACAAAGTTTCATCCGGTTTCACTCAGCAAACTGTGGCAATCCTGGGTGTCCAAACCCAGATGGGAGAAGCCGCAGCCACGTCTGACAAGTTATGCTCTGCTACCTGGCACTCAAATTTGGACTGGTCTGGTACATCTTCAAAACTGTTCAAACAACATACTCATAGAGGGCGAAGTTCCCCCAACGTCGCAGGCAACTCTCATTCCCGCATGGAACTACGCCCCCCAACTGCCAGGAAAAGTCACCCCATCTTCTTCGCCCATTGTAAACGCAGCACGAACATGCAAAAGTTNACGCCCCCCAACTGCCAGGAAAAGTCACCCCATCTTCTTCGCCCATTGTAAACGCAGCACGAACATGCAAAAGTTCAAAAGATCTATGATCCCAAACCTACAAAACACAATGAGAACGCAAGTCACCCCAATGGTTTCAAACTAGGGAAAATGGTCAAGAAAAACAACATATTTCGATATCAAAACACCATGTGAACGCATGATTCATGTACGTTTTAGTAAGATATCTCTTTTGGTCTAAAGCGCATCTAGTTCCAATNTCGATATCAAAACACCATGTGAACGCATGATTCATGTACGTTTTAGTAAGATATCTCTTTTGGTCTAAAGCGCATCTAGTTCCAATGTTGAAAGTATAAACATATCTAAAACATAGTATCTTTGACCGCAAAACACAATCTGAACGCATGATTCATGAACGTTTTGGTAAGATATCTCCTGTGTTCTAAGATGTAANGACCGCAAAACACAATCTGAACGCATGATTCATGAACGTTTTGGTAAGATATCTCCTGTGTTCTAAGATGTAAGAATTTCTGCAACCAATTTCAGTGGCAAAACCTTGCTTCTCCTCAGATAGAACTGAGCCCGAAAGTGGGCTGTAAATCCCAGGTTCCGAACGAGGTAAAAAACGAGGCCCGAACGAGGTCAGAAAATAGCCTTTTGTGAATCGGCAGCCGATTAGCACCGGCCAAGCAACAGATCTATACAGTAAGGATCACTAAAANCCTTTTGTGAATCGGCAGCCGATTAGCACCGGCCAAGCAACAGATCTATACAGTAAGGATCACTAAAAGCAACCTAAGTAGATGAATCGAAGCAACTACCCTACAAATCTCTACAATGGTTTCTCTCGATGGTCACCTGAACGAGCCAGGCATGACAAAACAACAAGTTCACCAGCATGAACACAAGCTAAATGAAGCAGTTTTTACTTCTACAACATCATTTTCTATCTCATGCAACTGCTCCACCGCAACTGAACGCATGTTTGGGCGACTTTCCCGGTAGGTTCCCCCCAACTAAACGCAAGATTGTGGATCAGTCGGGGTGACTTCACACCCAGAGAGTATTCCCTGAAATGGTTGAAAATGGCTTCGTCCCGGAACTTCGGGTATGTGAGGTGCCCTGTCACAATCAAACCAATCTCTAGCTAGTACGATAACCAAAGAGCAATTGTGGGAGTTTGGGGCCCACAACTGAATACGACTGGCATTATGCACAGCATGACTACAAACACCCAAGATCACCCAAGTGATCCCAAGTGTGACCATCGCTTTCCTCACCAACTCCCAGAATTCACCACCCCTCCGGTGCCTTCATGCCGTTGCTGGTGCGCCACACCGCCAGCATGGGTCGTCCGTTGCATCTCCAAAAGCCCAACAAATGTTCCGCATCCTGAAGCCATGAGAGCATTCGGAGGAGTTCGCTCCTGCTACTGACGTGGCAATGCATCATGCCTAGATGTACGATATCGAGGTATTGCTGGAAAACGCTAAGTATATCTACTAGTTAAAGTTCAATAGTTCAATGTTGTCACCCAAAATACTAGCCAATGTAAAGCCATGTCTTTACGACAGAAGGCAATTTGATCATTATTGATTGACAAAGCCCAGAAGTACAGTTGCCTGGTGCCCGTCCATTGACCTTGTACTGTATAAAAGTTGGTTGTTTTCACGTGTTTTCGCTTTCTAGGTTTATGAATCGTTCTGACATGCTGTATAATCACAACAACTCATATGTGGCAAAGTGGCAAGGTGATCAGCTGCTATGCTGAAAATCAATCCCAAGGCCTTGCTGAAGAAGAGATGCGAACAGCTTTGCCCAGGCTGCCTGGGTACAAATACTATACCAATTCTGTATAAGTTTGTCAAGGTTTTCTATCAGGAGCCAGCAGTGTCTGAGGATCCTTGCTCGGAACCAGCTGGAGACTGTGCCTCTTCAACTTGCTGCCCAGATCTGTCCAGGGCCCCCGGCAGCAGAATGAACTTGCGAGAGTCTTCACCCAAGCGCGTGTAGTCCCAAATCACCAGGATGGAGCCCGCCTCAGCGGTGGCATAGAAAGGGCAGCATCCCCCACTGAAAGCTCTACCAGCAGCTTTAGCGAACCATGCCATGCAAAGGGTCCCCGCCTGGTAGGCTGCCAGCGGCAAACGATGATGGCAAGAGAGCCTGCGCAACGTTGAGTTTTTTGTTCAGAGGCGGTGTTTGCCACATGTTCTATGCTCAATTCGAATTCAATTATGGTGTCCCTAGTTCATACTTAATTGGTACCAAACCGTCACTGTGAAGTTGCCTCATCCACGTCCCTCCAAATCTTGGCAAGTCCAGCATTTCAACCCCCGCAGCGCCGACGTCACTTCGGCTAACCAGCCGGGATGTGCATGATAGACAGTGACAACTGTTGCAGTCGCTGTATGATCTTTATGAGAAAACAATAGGTCAAACCATGACTGAAAGGCATGGAAAGGCTATTTTATGGTTCAAAACGCCACAAGGAAAAAAGAAACTGGTATGTTGGATGTCCCCTCTATTCACTACATACTGCATGCGTTTGTCATGCCTGCTGACACATCATGATCATGAGGTGTAGTCATCAATGGACTGTATGGGGCCCCTACACCCAAGGGCCTGGAACTGCCACTGCCCAGCACTGCCAACAAGGTGAAGCTTCCCATCTGACGGCGAACAAAAATCGAGGCGCCGGGTGTGCCGACGGGAGGATCCCAAGTATTTGGGTAGAAGTATTGACCCTCCAAGGATCGATCCATTGCCATACCGCAAGAGAAAACCCACCTCTTGCACAGGATTGAATGATGTCATTGAAAATTATATAGCAGGTCCCAATACCATGTCAAATGGTGGAAAGGTATCTACAGAAGTGACTGGATGCATTCATGCTGGAATTGTCCTCATCATGTGGATGCATCATCACTCTGCATGGCTTTCGATTGCATTGAAGAAGGTCACTAGGGTAGTTCTGGCAGTTCTGGCAGTTCTGGCAGCACCGCTTCGAAACGTACGGAACAAATTTATTATATAAAACTATGTAAAACTAACAACTCAACAGGCTTCAGGTTTGGTGCTCAGTGACCTTTAAATTGATGTCCAACGCATTCTGGACTGGATGCATATGCCCCGTGGTTTTGCCAACAGGATTATGTTTGGGTCCAACATAGGCGTTTGTTTGACCCACTTTCTGCGATGTTTGGCTGACGGCCAATTACAGTATGTAACTGCGGTAGTTTCAACTCAGCACATCATGGACAAAAACACTCTTTTTGTGATACGTGACTCTATACTCTATCCATCTCTATCCCATCCTTCACAATTCCATACCATTCCTATTAATTATTCGTTTCCCTCAACTACAGTAGCCATTCTCTCGCACCTGGGCCTTCTCAGCTATCTACCAGCCATGGCACATGGTCCATGATTTTCTGCGACAAAATCACAGGTTGCAGCTAGGGATCCCATGTTTCAATGGCATCAACTCTTTCCGTTGACAACTCCTAAGGAAGAAGGTGCGTTTGCTCTTGGGTCTCAGTAGTTGGTTGATTGGGTTGTTGCTTGGCATCCTGAGGGTATCAAATGCAGCTTTGTGACGAAGCATGATTGACAAATTGACATCCAACAGTACCATGTACAACAGCAGTTTCCCTAGCCCAAAAGGCCGAAAACAAGCGGCAAATAGCGGCAAACCATGCGTGCAAAAACGGCGATGTGCCTCACGTGGTGGTTTTGGTCAGTGCAGAAAGGCCGAGAAGGCAGCAATGTTCTTTCTCGAGAGCTGTTTCTAGTCCGAGTCACACGCGGAACAATGGAACAATGCGCTTTGTGGCAATGAGTCCGTCATGAATCTTCAAAGTTGATTTCACAACAGCATGTGTTCCTGACATGGGGGCGGTGCTCCCTCTCTGAATTAGTGGAACAAAGCGTGCTTCACGCTGCTCCAAAGCGTGCTTCACGCTGGGATGCAACATAATAGTTCTCTGCATGATAGTATGTTCCTTTCTTCTTGCAACCAGTTCACCACTCAGGCTGCATGGAGGGCAAACTAAACTTGCAAGCCGTTGATGAACAGCAAAGGCCACCCATCACATAGCACATCCACCACTAATCACTCACCAATGTCTGAGATTGGCTCGAAAGAGTTCAATGAACCTCAAGCAAACCAAACAATCTGCAGCATTTCCTTGGAAACTTAAGGTTGTTGTTGGGGATCATCACGGTTCATGCCACAAACCACAACCACATAAACACAACCGAGAAAAAAACGCAATGGGTCCACAATGGGTCCATTTGTGCACTCAAAATAGTCTCCAGGGCCCTCACTTGCATCATCACGTTGCCGTTCAGCCCTCATCTCCTGCTGGTTTGTCTAGAAGGGAGCCATGCTAAGAATTTTTGACGCTATCTTGGATCACATTAGGAAAACCAGGCGAGCGTTCCAATGGATTACGCAAATTTCGGAGCAAAACAACCCGCAATTTGCAGGACAAGTCCTCTCGAAGCTGAAGCCACATCTGCTGCTTCTCCAACCTGAGCTATCTCTGAACAATTTGAAGCTACTGGAAATACAACCCGTACCAAGTGGTGGGGAAATACACAGTGCCAGTCTGAGGCGTTTTGGTTCTTCAGCCATCTGGAAAGACACGGTTGCGAACACAACATGGAATAATTTGTCCAGCAAAACTGGAACAAGCCATCTTTGTTCTTGAGCATTCCTCAGCAACCCCTATGATACTGGTCTGGAAAATGAAAAGTCCAACGCCAGGAGGCTGGAATTCTGCCATCATCTGCTGCTTCTCGATCTTGAACTTCTCCTCACACTCTGAAATCTTGCACGCAAACCTGTATTCACAAGAAACCCTGCAGGAACAAACAACTGTGCTACACCTCCAATTCTTCAAACTCAAACTGGTGAGTTTCAATTGTGCACTGCTGCACTGTTTGGGTCTTTTCAAGATTTTGCAAGCCAACACACCTCCATTTCGATACGCATCTTGTCGAGAGGACTTGGCATATGCTGCCTCAGAGAGTCTGAGAAAACAAGAGAAAAGAAGCCTTCGACGAAGAAAACCATTCGGATTTGCAAACAATACTGTGAGGCTGTAGTGATAATGTTGAAATTCTAGCTAGCCCACAAAACCGCATGGCCTTGTTCGAAATTTACAGTTCAAGAGCATTTTGCATGACTTTGGTGGGGATTTGGACCTGTTGGGATGGATGCAACAGCCATATCATATTGCAATATATTATATGCTATACAATCCAACAACGCAATGATGTCACATAAGCCAGGATTGGGCAGGGTTGGGAGCAAAACGAGAAATCAAGTGTCTAGCAGCCTAGCACCTTTACCTAAGTATTGAGTCAAATGCATCGCTGGACAAGATCGCTGCAAATCACGAGAGAACCCATGCTACAAGATGTGGCATCTTGGTGCACTTATCCCCTTGTCGTCACACGGGCAAAGTAGACCCAAAACACAAAAACCCACAAAATGCAAACAAGAAGAATGACAAGCACAAGCCGTCACAAGCCTGTATTCTGCATTGTAATTTATGAATATGTTTTCTATGTCAGCCGAGGTTCTGAAGTGCCATCGTGGGTCCGGATGCTTCTGTGCTGCCATCCGAGTCATCATCATCTGAGACATAGAGCTGGAAATTTCCATAGTATTCACGTGCAGCATCCTCCCACGTAAGGGATGGTGTGCTGCTCCCCTATGGCACAAAGGCTCCAAGAATTGGAAACTCCTTTAGTAGGTTGCCAACTCTCAAACAAGAACAGGTCCAACTTTACCACATACGCATACCAAGCTGAAACACACAAGACGCAAGAGTTGACGTTCTATCAGCGCAACACCGTGGAAATGAACTGCGACCCCGAGATGCCAGGAGTCAATATGAACCAGTTCCCTTGTATATTGTCTTGAGAGGATGTAGGATACCTTTCACCCATCCCCAAAATATCCAAAATCTTTCGGTCTCACCATGTCTCACCTGTCCATCCTGTCCTGTGCGGCTCGGGCGATGGCATCCTCGTCCAGCCCACTCTGTAAGAGTCGGAAGGAGTTGAATTGCTCCTCCGGATGATTTGAGACGGAAAAACTCTTGGCAAACCTGCAAAAATGGGAAGTTTGCTGAGAAACAAAGTGAATTTACAACAAAACAAAAGGAAGTTTACTAGCAAGAAACCAGAGTATATTGAAAAATGTCCGTATTTTGATTTCTGTCTTACCTGTTATATACAGATATACAGATATAGTTTGTCTATGTTTGTCGATTTATATGCTTGATGATGCTTGATGGCCATACAATGTTTCACGAAGTTTGTGGGAGCCACCACAAATTCCACAGCACCTAGCTATATATTCGAAGTTTTCTCCTCGGCGCGAAGAGTCAGGGCTTCCAACTGTACAAGCTCGGACTTGATTTCGCAGATCTGCCGTTCGAACTGTTCCACCTGAAAAGAGCTGATGTCTCCCCAAAAAGATTCCAGGCATATCCAAGCACCTTATTTTTTGCAAAAGGCTGCAACCACTTGAGGCGAGGGGACAGGATGCTGCTATCAGGTGGGTAGAAACATTAAAAAAAACAACCAAAGAACATCAGAAACACTGTTTGTAAAGAACTAGCAATCAATCGCTCGGACCAGCCTTTTCGAGGGTCGCAGCCTTCCTCAGAAAAGCATCATCGACTGAAGATTCAGATCTCGTGCGATGATATGCTATGGATGGCAAAGTCCGCCTGTCACAGTGAATTCTGCCAAGTGACTTCGGCTGCTTCTGCTTTTGAGCGAGTTTTTGGAACTTTCGTTGCTCCTAGGATGAAGTGATGCATTGGCATGCTGTCTCCACAAAGCATTCAAAGGTGAGGTCGCTGAGGGATAGTTGAATCATGCAGCGCTGGTTGAATCCATGAAAACACTTCAGGAAATGAAGCATGCTGCCCACCAAGATAGAGGCCATCTGTAGGTAGTGCCAACCCCAAAAAAAACTGAACAATTTTTCACCTTTTTTCAAACAATACCGCAACAAAAGCATACAAAAGCACTATTGCAACAACGCGTTCAAAGCTGTTGCTGTGTGGCTCCTGCAACAAATGGTCCCGCTCTTTCTGCTTGGCAGCCACCAAACACTTGCCAAGTTCATAGGCAAGCGCTGTGTTCTTCCAGGCCTCCTGCAAGGCATAAATGATGCAACGGTTTGGAAGGTGCCATGAAGCCCTTTGGATCCTTTAAGCATGATGCTGTGTTCCCATATGTTCCTGCCCAATATCCATCAACCATCATGCTTGGCGCCTCCACTGCCAGCTTGGAATAAGCCAGAATGCTGGTGTGGCAGGCCTACCGGGTTTTATGGCCATTACATGCCATTACGGTGATGCAATGGTGGCTGCCATGCATGTTACAAAATCCACTGCCTGGTTGCTGGCCGTCATGGCTCTGGTGGAGGCGGTCGCCTGGTGAAAATGATGCTGACCCACTCGTATCCCTGAAGGGATCGTGGATTCCAAAAACCACCTGCTCACATCATTTGCGTGGGGGTTGACCCCATCCCAAAACAGTCCAGCTATGTCCAGCTCAAACTCAAGCCGTGCCAAGGCGTGCCTCCACATCAAGGTGGTCGCACTCCCCTTTCATCTTCGCATGTGCAGCTCGAGCAGCTTCAAGCTCTTTGCCAATCGCCTCATCTGCTTTTTCCAGATTCTCCTGCAAGGCAAATCGAATCAGATGGACCACTAAAAACACCAGAATTCCAGGGATCCAAGTATCACATCAATGATCAATGCAAACTTGTGACCAAGCCATGGCTATGTCAACAAATTGCCAACACCATCCCACCTCCTGCATGGCTGCTGCCTCATTGCGAATGTAGGCATCCTTGTGCTTCCTTTCGGCCTCCTGAGCAGCTTGCTGAGCGTCCACCATCTGCTGGCCTGTGGCTTCCACCTCGCGGATGGTGGCACGGCGAACCTTGGCGCACTTTTCCATCTTCTCACGTACCTCTGCTTGCTGCTGCTCCAAGCCGGCAACCAACGTGTCGGCCACCTCCCTCTTTGATGTGATCAGACTGGCCTTTCGTTGTAAGGCGTCCACCATTTTTTGTTTTGCGTGGATCTCATGATGCAACGGGATCCGGTTCGTGCACAGCAGCTGGAAGGCTTGTTTTGTCGCTTCTTGCACGTGCTCACCAGCCAAGGTTGTTCTCATCAATTCAAATGCCTTTTCCTTTTCCGTGTCATTCATGCCTGCAACTTCTTCTGGATTTTTGTGAAGGCAAAGAGCAGCTGACCAACCCTTTCCCTCAATATCAGAAAGTGCTGTCCTGGTGCCTTCCACAGCTCGTTTTGCAACTTTATATGTCTTCTTGAGGTCTTTTTGCATCTGTCCATAGGTGTCCTCATTGCAAGACTCCAGCAATGCACCCAAATCCTCCTCGGCAGCTGGAAGAAAGACCTCAAACTCAGCAGTAGAGGCCACGGCTGCCGCACCGAATCCGCAGATGGTGGAAGCACAGGGTTTCAGCTGATCAGGCGCCAATGCCAGGATACCATGTGGATCTTCCTTGTCATAAGTCATCAATCCTGGAAGGTCTTTCTTGTCAATGTGCTCCGCAATGCTGGCATGAGCAGCACGGGTGGACTCCCAGTGCTCCGTGACTTGTGACAAGAACTCACCGGGAGCCACGACCATGGCTGCAAAGGATGTCTGCCGGCTGCCGGGTTGGCCTGTTTCCATGTACAGATTTGGAGCCCACACTCAGCTGCAGGGTAGACTTCTCCAATCAAGACCAAATGAAAGGAAAACAAACTAGCCTCATTCAGGATTCCAGAAGATTCGTCAAGAAGGTCTGCATGATTCTCCAGAACCACTGTTTGGCAAATACAACGCAAGGAGTGGGCGATCCATTCAGTTCTGAGCACTTTCTTTCTCCAGGGCTACGGGCATCGCATCTGGCGAGGCTGAGCTCATATGGCTCGACATGGGGGCTGGTGCCTGTCACCATCAACCATATTGAATCCAGGACCTTGGCAATGCAGGGCCGTCCAAACATGGAATGGGGATGCCACAGCTCCAACCAACGCTTTCCTGCATATTCCTGACGCCCAATACATGAATGCCATCAACTGATGCATGCCTTGGAGTTTGGAGTTCCAAATTGCAGAGGATACCAAACGTAGACTAGAATGAAAAGTGCCAAAAAACAAAAGTCATGAGTCTGGATTTCTAGTCACTAAGAGAGTTGTCTTCGAGCCTTTGGGGAACCATACTAAGTGTCCTGCCTCTGAACCAACTCCTGACTCCTGGCGCCCAACACGTTCATACCCACACAATTCGCAAAGGATGTCAATAAAGCTATATAAGAATGAATATCATCCTGAACTGGGAAGTCGCGCAAATCCCATGGACTGGACCATTCTACGTGCCCCACCAGTCGAGACATAGCGAGAAATGATATCGTTGCGGGCTTCAGAAGAAACCCCATTTCAAAGGAATCTTGATGTTGCATGCAAACGGTTTTGTCCAAACTTTCAAAAAGCAGACACGGCACATTCTAAAATCCCGTTCCCTCTGGGCAACAAGGCAGCTTTAGTTTCAACCTGGTAACGCGAAAACATCAATCATGCTGGGAATCAAACAAATGGCTGCAGGCAAATGGATCTTACAAACTTGGGCTCCCTGAATCAGTTCTGCATCGTCAGTGGAGGTATCACGGGGTGTCTGCTCATCTGATTTTGGTCTACCTCCGACTCTCCTGCATCTTGGGCGCATATCTTGTAGCCATTGCACAGGTTAACCGGTCTCTCTGGCAAAATCCCCTGGCAAAATCCCAGGTTCAGGCTGGTAACCTAGAAATGCGGAGCTGTGTCTCCATGGCAACAACTCCTCGAATGACTTTAACAGAAAATCTACATGTGGCACATGGGCTGATTGAAGTTGGTTGATCCTGATGCTGTTGTGCATCTGGCCCTGCAAGAAAACTCAGTTGTTTGAAGCTGCTGCAAACCTGGGAGGGTCAATTGACACCATGCTGAACAACAGCAGCTTCTCAATGCCACCCATGACACCATGAGCAAACAAAGCACCTACAGCAGCAGGGAGTAACAATCATGCTGCCATAACATGCCATAACTATATATTGCTTTGAATGTCATCCGGGCAGAAGATCACTGTCAGCACAATCGGTTCATATTGAGACCTCTGCATGATCAGTGTCTGTTCCGGCCAATAATCATAAATCCCAAATTTCATCAAATTTCTGGTTCTAGCGCCAAACATTTTCCCGAAAGATCTGATCTGTCAAATCCAACTTGGACCTGGAACAGCGCCCTTGTGGCGTTGTTCAAATCAAATTTCATGACAGCACATGAGCACATGCATCTTTCCGGCATGGTAGCAAGGCTCCATCTGAATTACTATATGGAACAAAGCGTGCTACACGCTGTTGAAACGCAATTTGGCTATTGCCCTTATGATCTGTCCTCCTCGTCTTGCGAGCAGTTCACCACACGGGCTGCATGGAGGGCGAACTACAACAAGCTCACTGTTCCTCAACGGTCATGCGAGGCCATCCAGCATCACTCACCAATGTCTGAGATTGGTTCGAACGAGTGAAGAGAACCTCGGTGGAACAGATGTGGAACAGGCAGCCGGGCAGAAATGAGGATCCAGTCATTTGTGGAATCTCAGGTGTGTGCGAAACTCCGGTGATCGAATACAAACCAAAGCATCATCAAAACATCTCTCTCTCTCTCCCCTTCTCTCTTTTGTCACCTCTCTGGATTTTCTGCTCGCAAAACCTTATCCACCATCTTTGTGGCTTTTGCATTGGGATGAGGATGGGAAGCGCTGGAAGTATTGCGACAGACAACGACCATTTCTGGGGCCATCGCTTGTGTCTTCGCGTCGCAGTTCAGCCCTCACTTCCTGCACGCTGCTCCCCAAGAGTGATTAAGACATCGAAGAACAATGAAGAACAGACATGTGATGAACTTCAGAAGCTTCATTGCATCGTTCAGAAACAAACATCTCTCTCACTTTGCCCCTTGCAGCCGGCTTCCTCGGCCTTTCTTTTTCCACCCCGCTCCTTATTTTCCTTCCAGCCTTTTGGAGCTGGTATTATTTTTCGGGGCAGGTTTTTGTCAGCACCTTTTGCGAGTGCTTGTCGCTGCGGGGATTTTTCTTTACAGTAATTCCTTTTTTTGCATCATGGCCTCAATCGGGTGGTTTTTCCTCTTTTGTTGCATTGGTCAGCCATTGCAACGTGCGGATTGACTCGCACACCCACGTACAGTTGCCAAAAAAAAAAATCTCTCTCTCTCTCTCTGAACCATTGCAAAGTCTACTGCAAAAGTGTTGCTTCACACACAGTGAAACTCCTCTCGCACCATTTGCACCAAATCTTGCTTTTCCAACCTGAGCTAGCTCACAACGAACCCACAAACGCCGAGTTTCCAGCAAATTCAAACATTCACCAAATTATGTCACCACATAGACTCAAACATAGCCCAGAAACGCCAGAATGAAGCCCCCTAAAGTTCCCTAGAAGTAAAATAAGTAAGTGAACTGTGGAATAACATCAAAAACCTACTGTTGATCTGATGATCTGGATCCAGCCCGAGAAGGAGAAGCAAGCAATGGATGAAGAAGCAACTTCCCCGACAGAATTCGTGGCTGCATTATTTGGCGTCAACACGAAACAGCACACCCCAGCAGCTTCCACAACATAAAACATCTCTTCAAGATCAGATTGTCTTGGATGGGAACCTCTTCTCAGTTTTTTAATTTTCATATAGGCTCTCAAGTATTTTTTCCAAAATACTAGTAGCCGCTTGCCGGGGAATCTACTAGGAATTTTCTGGGGCTCTAGGATCTTTAAGAAACTTCCCGTTGAAACTTTGATTTGGGGACCTTTTGGTGGAGATTTGCGGGACTTAGGCCCAAATGTCCTGACCCATGACTGTTTCCAAAACTGCAATGAACAGGCGTCCAGAATTGCAAAGGGTTGACTGTAAATTGGCCAAGCGCTGCACAAGTCAAAGGAAGAACCATATTTCAGTGTCAGTGTGCAGTGATCTTGCTGTGAAATTGTCCAAAGCAACCCTTGCTGCGAGAATGAACTCAACTCAACAAACCGTAAGTGCTGGCACTTTTTGCTAGTCTACAATGGCACACTTCAAGTAAAACAACACCAGCATTGGGATCATTAGGTGTGTACCAAAAAATCGTCTAATTGCAGGCATTCGGATTCTTATTGACCAGCGGGACTAGCACTAATTCCATTGCTGCACAAACGTAGGACATTCTTCGGCGCAAACCACTTTGGTTCCTGAAGCTCACCCCTTGGTGACCAAGAATGTGATACCCACTTTGAGAATCAAAACGCGCCAGAAAAATCCAAGAAACTCAAAAGCTCTCTCTCGCTCCTGGAACTTGAGCTGGATTTCAGCCATCAGCTGCTGCGTCTCTTTTTTGTGTTGCTCCTGAGAAATCTTGCAACACAAATCGGCCAAAAATGCCACACTATTAGGGCGAACACTTGAGGCCCAGGGGTAAGGGACGAAAGCTAGCTTGGCATGGAGCTTGGCATGATAACACAGAGGGCCAATGATGCTGAGGATGCGGGATTGAGCCACGGCCAAACTGCTTGTGAATCAGCCAGCCGGAGGGGAGGGATTGGCGATTCCAGCCCCGCCAATGTTGCTAAAGCAAGACGGACTTCAGTTAGCAGAAGCTAGCTTTCGTGAACTGCGAGGTTCTTGAGCTTATGATACTGCCCATGCACTGTGAAATTCCAGCTCCTGTGATCACAGGTTCAGTTGTTGGAACTCAGGACTTAAGACTTAGAATTGTTTTGTGCAGTTCTCTCAAAGCCAGCCCTCCATAGCCCTCCTCCATTTCAATACGCAGCTTGTCAAGAGGATTTTGCATATGTTGCCTCAAAGGAGACGCACAACAAATCAGCGTTGACTCAAGGAAGCGCAAAGTCATCAGGCGTATTAGTGGGAAGTCAAAGTCGCACCCAAACAGCTATATAACCCAAACAATCTGATACTGAGCCCAAATCTTCCACACCTCTCCAAGTTACACAACAAGGGTATCTACGAGCTACACAGTTGAAGCAGCTATACAAGAGGCAAGCATCAAAATCTGTCCCCAACAAAATCTGGATGAACCAAAGCCAGTCAATAGCCCAAAATTCAACTGCTTGCAGTGCTTGCTTTTGATAGCGTTTGCGAAAGCATCTTGGCGGCAAGGCTGGAGGAAACACAAAACGTATCAAAAGGCAGCATACTACATGGCACTAGGTGATGTGCCCAACCGACGTAGCTATGCGCAATCTACAAATATCATCACATATCAACAAATATAACTGTTCAATCTACTTGGCAACTCCTCCTTGCGCATAAACAAACAGTACACAAGCTAACGGCACATGCAAGGCTGAAGAATCTTTGCCAAATGCCGCCTCAGCCGAGATTCTGAAGTGCCATCGTGGGCCCAGATGCTTCTGTGCTGTCATCTGAGCCATCATCCTCCGAGACATAGAGTTGGAAGCTTCCATAGCAGGCACTTGCAGCATCCTGCCAAATGAGTCATGGTCCAAACCTCCAGGTATGTTTGAACAAATCTTGCATGTACTATGTGTGAGTTTCTTCCTGGGTGGAAAGAGACAAGAAGTGCTGTAGCAGGAGGTAGGGCAGCAGTTTAAGTACACATCCATTATACTGTGCTCAAGAACAACAATCACCACCACCACCGCCAACAACAGCAGCGGAACTACTGTATGCAAAGCCACGAAAGCAGCACATCTCTCGAACTAGCGGCCTGTCCTGTGCAGCGCGGGTAATGGTTTCCTCGTCCAGCCCACTCTGCAAGAGCCTGAAGGAGTTGAATTGGTCCTGGGGATCGCTTGAAAAGGACTTGTTCTCCCAGGTGAGAATTGAAAGAGAAGCCCACGGAAAAACATAATTTGCATTGAAATCTACTGTGATTTATGATATAACTTCTCCAGAGTGGTTGTCATGCCCGGCCCGGCTGACAAAATGTCATGCTAGATTTGATGCCTTCTGTGAGCCACAACAAGTATGAAACCTAGCCAGATCTTTGTAGTTTTCTCCTCTGCAAGACGGCCGAGATCTTCCAACGCAGCAAGATCAGCTTGGACTTCGGAGAGCTGCTGTCCAAGCTGTTCCACCTGGCCAGTTGACTTACCAAATGAATCCAAACATACCATTAAAGAAGTCAAAACAACTTGAGGGAATGGGATAAATATGAAAGGATGGATGATTGATGCGAATCAAAATGTACAATGACAATGAAGTTGGAAATCGCTCTGGCTGGCCTTTTCGAGGGTCTTGGCCTTCCTCAGTCATAAAAAAATGATTGCTTCACGACTAGGAAAACCATTGGCGATCAGGGGGGGGCCACAGTTGACCCTGTGATGCTCTCAGCGCGATTGGACTACTGCGACAGCTCTTGGGGTACAGTACAGCATCATCCAATCATTGAATATACATATACATTCATCAACTTCTAGATGTTTGACGATTTTTTGCCATCTTGGGGGCGAGTCGTAGTTGTACAAGGTATTGCCCAGGAGTGCCGAGTTGCAGGTTTCGCCGTTTTTGCTTCGCAGCTTGTTTTTGGCTCTGTCGCTGCTCCTAAGCGCCAAGAGGGTGACCTTTGAGGCCATGGGATGATTTGCAACAAACGAGGTCAATCAGTCTTGCAGAGAACACTAAGCTTATTAAAATTGTCATGCAACGCATTGGTCACTGAATTGCACACCTCTGCATGTTTAATCGCATGATTTATGATTGTTGTATTGAACATACTTGGTGCAACAAGATATCGTAAGTCCAAAGTACATAATTGTCAATTTCATAAGTGCGTTGTAACAAAGGATGGTTTGTTTCCTGAAGCATCAGTGTTTTTGCAGTGCGTGGACTTGACTTGCTCCGGTTTGCCAATTTTTTGACTGATATTGCATAATGCGTTCTCATGGGAAATATAGTCCGCCGTAGGACTTGTTTTGCAACCTCGAAATCTATGCAAAAGAACGTCTGGTCTACACCAAACAATGTCCTTTCTACGGGAAAAAAAACGCACGTTCTACGGTTTGTCTATGGCTTTCCTGGGGACAGGAAGTCCCACACAATGTCAAAAGGACACATGGAGGAGCTATTGCATAGTCAAATGAGCATTCCTTCCAAACCAATATCCTTTGCACCTAGCACGTAAATTTGACATCATTTGACAGTCTGAAACAATTTACAGGACCCCAAAACAGCACAAACAGAATGGCTGGCAGCAGCCCAGTGGTTCCTCCAACAAATGGTTGTACTCTTGGCGCTTGTCAGCCACCACACACTTGCAAAGTTCGCTGGCAAACGCCGTATTCTTCCACGCTTCCTAAGAGGGAGCGAATTAGTGCCTCCGATCCAAACTAATAATCATTGGATGTGAGCAAACAAACATGCTATCCACTTACTCAATGACCTGTTATTTTCATCGGATTTATCCTTGATGTTCCTTGATTACAGAATGTTACGTATAAAATATGCCTTTCCATGCCACATGCCTTGACCGCCGGTTTGGAAAACTCCAGCAAGCTGGTATGGGAGGCCTGCCATGCAAACACAAAATCACACGCGCTGGAAATAAAAGCGTGGCAACAACAGGAGCGACAACTTCTGCTGGTACACCGAACTTACTAGGGCTTCAAGCCAGGCTCAAAGCCCCAGAACCCTGCCTGGATGTCGGCGCTCACTGTTTCAGTGTACTTAGCCGCCTCACGTTTCTAGCTACACCCTCAGATTAGCAGCAGTCAGGTGGAGAAGAAATCATTATCAATATTGCAATGTTTGTTACAAAATGTTACAAAGGAATGCGGGATTCCGATCCGCCAGGCACGCGGAAAAAAAAAAGCGGAGGTGAACAACCAAGACAAGCTCAAACCATGCTCAAACCATGCCTCGGATTTGCACTGTTGGCACTGTGTTCTCGTTTCCGCGAGGGCGGCTCCAGCTGCATCCAGTTCCTCTTCAATTGCTTCTTTTGCTTCCGCCAAACTGGCCTGCAGGATTCGCAGGATTGCGTGACACCCCCTGGGGCGAAGTGTCTATCTTCATTGCAATTCACTGCAATATTTTCAAACGTCTTTGGCATGCGTGGAAAGGTTGCTTCCCTGCCCTGCCTCCACGATCTTTGCGGCCTCATTCCGGAGGTAGGCATCCTGGTACTCCTTCCAAGCCTTCTGCCGAGCTTTCTCAGCTTCCTTGAGCGTCTTGCCCGCGGCTTCAACCTCCTTGTAAGTGACACGGCAAATCTTAGCACACTTTTGCTTCTTGTCAAGCATCTTTGCATTCTGCTGCTGTAGCCCACAATACATCGTCTCCGCGACATCAAGCTTGGCTGCAGCGGCATCGGCTTGTCCTTGCAATGCCTCCCGCCGCTGATGTCGTGCATGAACATCCTCATGCAAAGCCGGGAGCTTGCCTGTGGCCAAGAGTCGGCTGACTCCATCTTTCGCACATTGAACATGATTCGCATGGAGCTGGTTTTGCATCTTCTCAAACTGCTCAGCCTTTTCTTCGTCATCCATGGCATCAACTTCTTCTGCTTCTTTCTGAAGACGAAGGGCTGCTGAGTAACTCTTGCCATCGAGGGCCACAAGTGACATCTTGGTGCTGTCCACTGCAGCTTTTTCGTCTTCATATGTCACCTGGAGGTCATTTTGTGTACCTTCATATGTGTCTTCATTGCAAGGCTTCAGCAAGCCGCACAATTCTTCCTGTGCCGTCTTGAAGCAGGAGCCAGTGAGAGGATACCATGTGGGTCTTCCTTGTCATAGGTCAACAACGCTGGAAGGTTTTTGTTGTGAATGTGCTCCGCAATGCTGGCATGCTCGGCACAGGCCGCCTCCCAGTGCTCCGTCACTTGAGCCTTCAAGTTGGAGAAGAAGAACTCTTCCATGATTTCTGCTTCGAAGTTGGACAAAAAGTCACCAGGATCCATGGCCGTGGCAGCAAAGGACTGATACCGCCTCGCAGCTTTGGAACCAAAAAGTCGGCTTCTGCAAAAAACGAAATAAAGACTGCAACCCAAAGGCGCACAACAATTTCCCTCATGGATCCTCATGGTTCATACATAGCCAAAGCTGGGAAAACTCCAAAGCAGCACAGTATCCTGGGTGATCAGCAGTGTCTTTTGGCGATGGTATCAGGTCGGGTTGGAGACGCTGAGCCCGTTTTGGCTCATCATGGTGGCCCGTGCCCCGCGCGATCAATCACATTGGCTTCAATGTCTGGCAGCAGGTTTCTTTGGTGGTGCAGCAGCTGTACATATTCAAAAAAAAAGTTTTGAAAAATACTATATTAATTATATTAATAATCCATATATAACATATCATTAATATATATTAAATTATATTAATATAATATTTGACGCCATCCGAAAATCGGAAATGAGCGAGCAAGCATCTTTCCCTGCTCCCAAAGTAAACGAATCTTGGACGCCCCCCACGTCTTTAGCGTGACAAAACATGTTCCATATGAACACATAAATGATCATAAATGACATATGGATACATATGGAACTGAGACTGCTCATAGACATTGGTAATTACTCAATGCAATTTTGCAGCAATTTGCACCGCACTCACCATCCTCAGAGCCTAGTATACCATAATTTGTTAGCCAAAAACTTGGGTCATGGGCACAATCTCTGTTGTAATGCGCTTTTTAACACATTGGCAAATCCTGTATGTGCGTGTGAGGTTCGAGTGAGGGCAGCCATCGCAGCTACGCGTCACTTCCCTGCCCGTATCCCGGACGTCAACTAGCCACATAGCAGTGGGTTTTGGCTCTTGCTTCAATAGCAACAGTTCCTTTTTTTAACAAGGGGGGGAACACGATTGTTGCGCTTCTCGATATGGGTTCAGCGGTGGCAGTGGAGTGTCTTTCAAGCCGTCTAAGATTGCCGACCTCAGTTCTTGCAGTTTTGAAGCTGAAAGTATATGCTTGATCATTTTTGAAACAGATTCCAACAATCGAGCCAAGAGCAGCGAAAGCAGCAAGTGAATGGCTTGAATGGCAAATTGGCAATCCTGGCATGCTCCTTGGACCTACAAGTGCCACATTGACCCGTCATCGCATGTTGCATTGTTCAAGTGTGCTGTGGGCTGTGGGACAATTCTGCAGCCTTGCAACTTTCAACATTGCACGGCTCACTATTGATCTGACAACCTTCTGAACTTGAAGCCGTTCCTTTTCTTAAGATGCGTTCAGATCTTTGAAATCGAACAATGCACTTGTGGCAAATCCATTGGCCACGAGCCAACAAAAACTGTACAACCTCATGACAGCACGTGCCCAAGACAGGACTCCATGTATGAATTTCTGTTTGGAAACCTGCACTGTGGAATATGCTGAGGCTAAATATCGCTGCTGCACTCAGCATTTCTCATCTTGAAAGCAGTCCACCACGCAATCTGCATACATGGTGAACTGCCAAGAGAGAAGCAGGTGTTCCTTCGAAACTTGCAAGCTCTTGTCGCTCAGTGCGCCGGCACAGTGGACATGATCAAAATATCAATCACGAATCTCATCGACGGGTTCAAAGGAGTTCAGCGAACCTTTGTCGATCTGAAGTCTGAAGGGAACAAAAACAAAGCATAACAAAGCACTGCTTGGGACACTTTACCAAAGTTTGGGGCAAAACTTGGCGCTGATTTGCGAACCCCTGCATTTCTGAGGCCCCTGCTTGCGTCAGAGTCTTCGCGAGCCCTCCACTCCTGGTCTGTTTCCCAACAAATATGGTGACAACCCATATTCAAAGTTCATATTGCGCACAACACATTCCACAAAACTCCTCTCGCATGGCCGCCAGCAACTGTTGCTTTTCCAATCTGAGTTGGTTGGCAGCACGCGAAGCGGCGTGGGCAAGGCTCAGTTGCACTGCGAGGAGGGTTTTTTATGTCTGAATTGTTATTTCTGAATAGTTAGGGTTTCCAAGAGGAATGTAACCACTGCAAAGGCGAAACAAAAAGGATCAAAAAGGCATGGCGTGGAGCACAATAATCAATCAGGACTTTATTTTGCAAGAGGAGAATACGCCACGATCGTTCCCTAGCCGTCAATCTGATGCTGCTTTATCCAAATACAAAGGTCAGAAACCAAGACACTGAAATTCTGCCAGAAGTTGCTGCTTCTGAGTCTTCAATTTTTCCTCACAAACGCCACTTCAGGAAGACCAACGCTGTCAATCTACGTCAATCTGGCAGGGGCATGAACTCAATTACATAGTCACATCAAATCTGTGACCTGGCACATGCTGGTCGAAAGCTGCAGCGTGTATGAGCTCTGCAGCACAATCTCCTCCATTTCAATGCGCAACTTGTCAAGCGGATTTTGTTTGTGTTGCCTCGGAGAAAATGCTAGGCGAGCCAGTGTTGACTCAATGAGTCAAAAGGGCTTCATGTAATGCGTCGAGCGTTGCAATATGCACAGGGGTAGTCAAAATCATAGTAGCCAATTAATGCTATTACACACTGGCGCCGCAAGAAGTTCCCCAAGTGTCGGGATAACCAAGCCACATCTCACGGGCAGCTTTGAGTGAAGGAGATCCCGTAAATCAAACAATCTATTCTGAGTGATTAAAGAGATTTAAAGAGTTTCTGCATCGAATGTCAGTTGAGATTCTGGATGGCCAGCGTTGGTGCAGAGGCCTCAGTGCTACCCTCTGAATCATCATCCGACACATAGAGCTTCGCGCTTCCAAAGCAAGCACCTGCAGCATCCTGCCACATGAGGGTTGATCCAAGTCAGTTGATCTGGTCAGGAACCCTTGCCTCAGACGTTCCCGTGAAGACTCCCCGACCAGATCCAGTTAAATTTCTATCCAGTTCTGGTAATGCCAAGAAGATTGCAAGGCTTGGGATGTGTGTTTTTTGCCTTGCTCCAAGGTAAAGATGCAACAACTGCCAACAACTGCACATCTCTCGAACAGCGTCACCTGTCCTGTGCGGTGCGCGCAATCGCTTCCTCGTCAAGCCCACTTTTCAAGACCCTGAAGGAATTAAATTGGTCCTCCAAAACGCTTCAGGTCGCGTCAGGTCAATTGACATGGACTAAGATTATCAAGATTGATACGAGTACTTGGAAGTTGGAAGACTCGAGATTTATATAAGAACGACCAAAACAGCGCAGAATGTGCAGCTGTACCATGACAATGCTGCGCCGCAATCGGTTATGCTTACCCTGTTGTCGGCTCCTCCGCACGAAGGGTGAGGGCCTCCAATTGGGCAAGATCGGCTTGGATTTCAGCGATCTGCCCTCCAAGCCGCTCCACCTGACAATCGAAACAATAAGAGCTAGAAATAAGTGTTCAACTAACTATGTTGAAAACTCTTCAAAAAACTTCTGGGACGCATTCGGAAAAACTGCACAAAGTCATACAAAGTCGATTTAGACGTGTCAGAAACATGCAGAAGTGACTATTATTGTTGAGCTCCTCAACTCACGCGGCCGGCCTTCTCGAGCGTCTGCGCTTTCCTTGACAGAGAAAGCACCAGCTTCTGACACATGGGGACATACACAAAAAATCAGGGACAACAGTGTACAGATGTGTACAGTTTACAACAGCACAGCCACCTAAGAGATGAACAACTTTCAACTGTGTGGATTCCAGGAGTACTGCCAAGTGGCATCTTTGGCTGCTTCTGCTTTTGGGCAAGTTTTTGGCATTTTCCTTGCTCCTACACGAACATTCTCGAAAGCATCCAAACCAATCACAATGAAGCCGACCGCCACATTGCAGGGAAACATCTTGGAAATATAAATGGTGCAAACACTCCCCATTACAATTGCAATGTGAGTGACTCTGCTGGGTGTGTCAGCTCGATTTTCGCACTGGAAAGAAAAATATGAAAAAATAAATCCGTCAAGGCAATTCACATCCATGAAAAAAAAAACGTCATAAATTACTGAAACTAAATTCACATAAATTCACCTTACCACCTCTTGTGACAACTTACCCTGCAAACACCCCAAAGGATTTGATCATATCTTCGTGACATGTTGGAGGAAGAAGACTGGAGTGTAACACGTTGGAAGCAGCTGTTGCAGGGCTCCTCCACCAAAAAGGAATGTTCTTCGCGCTTCGTAGCAAGCAAACATTTGCCAAGCTCAAACGCAAATGCAACATTGCCCCAGGCTTCCTGAAGGATTGGACGAGTTCAAATGAGGGTGTTGTTTCGAAACATCTTGCAAGGTGCCTATGCCTATACTGTCAATTTTCTGGAGAAACACTACTATGAAAGGCCTTGCGCATCCATCTCGGAAACCTATGTAATGTCACTGGCCTTCACAGCTGCTTTGGAATAAGCCAACAAGCTGGCATGGGAAGCCTGCCGCACTGACATGCGCACTGCAAAACATTATATATGAACCATCCCCACACACAACAAGAGAAAGTATGGAAACTATGGTTGCTTTGGCTACCACATCTGTTGTAATTGTCTTTAGTCAAACAAATCCAGTACCTTGACGCACCCTGCCTGTATACTGGCGCTCACGGCTTCGGAGCATATGGCCGCCTAGATCATTTGCAGCCGCATTCAGGGTCAAAACCACTGAGGTGGAGAAAATCAGTGAGATGACCTGATGACCTTGAGAGGAAGTGAGCGAAAGGTACGGGATAGCTGCCGGAGGTGCTGTGTGGGGATGTGGTATGAGGAAGACAGAGAAGTTAGAGAAGTTTGTGTGTCAAAACAAAGGAACGCATTTTTTTGAACAGCATGTCCGGGCGTGTGCGTTAGCAAAAAGGATAAGAAATCAAGCATGCCACGACCAGTCTCAAATGTTGAAATTGTGCGCGTATTTATTCAAATAATGTGTGAAGCCACAGCCGACCATTTCATTTGCAAAGCGTATCGTTCCACATACGGTTGCATTGTGTTTTCTTTGTTTCTTGCCTAGTGCCAATGGCATCTTCAAGTACAGCTCTTTTGATCATGGACAATCTGTCCTGGTGCGCTCTCAGTGGTAGATCTCCATGAATACATAGAAATGAATTGGTATCCGATTGATATCGGTGTCCAAGCATGACCTGTAGACTGCCACTAGGCAAAGAAATTGAATTCCGATGAGTTCTGTAAGATCATCCAATTGTTCAGGCATTTGAGTGGACCTCCTTGCTTAGGCGAGGTTCATTGTAAACAAACAGAAGTGTGGAATCAAACCATATAGGCCATATAGGTATAATATACCTATATATGATATATAATATACCTATATATATGATCTTTACAGTATCAAAGGTCACAGGCAACGTCCTGCCCCAAATTAACTAAATGTTTGAGGAGGTAGGACCTGCATTGGATGAAATAATCTAATGATCTACCAAAACAAACCGTTCCATAATATTCACGCAGTTGATCAATTTTGTCCATCGAGTGTGAGGGGGCCTTGCTAAAAATTATCGCCAAATTGGCTCCGCAAAAAAGGAGTTGCATTTGCAATATTGATGAAAATCGTTTCCATGACCAAGATCTTCCGCAAGCAATTGCATTAAAAGGTTTCAACTCTTTACATCTCTTTACATTTGTGCACTATGGGGGTCGACGGTTTCAATTTCAAAAGCCAATTCATGCAAGCATTGAAAATCAGCCGTTGCATTTTTTGACAACTTTGGTGACCATTGGTGTTTTCAAAATATATCCTGAGGAGCACACATGGCCACTGCAGAAATAATTCTGTCCGAAATGTTTGCGACTCATATGACACGAGAGACTGCCGCCCGAGGTATCTCACTTCATCCGTGCATGGCACCAGCGATCCATCAATAAAATCAACCCTATTCTCCTCTTGCTGCCATTCGTGGCGAAAACGCTTGACACAGTACTTCCGCCGCACAAAGTGACCATGCAGTTGCAAAACACCATAGCACGTTTTTAAGCTGCTCACACTAACAGAGGTCACCTTGCTGCCTCAATTCCACTGACTGTCCATTTCAAGCAACCGAGCTTATTTGTCACCGTCACCTCCCGGATTGACGCGCCCTTACTCGAAAAAATTTTCCCTGCAAGAGACGACAAACAGATGCAAGGAGCATGAAAAAGAGATATTATTCCAGTAGTACCGCACAAGGCGGTGGCGGAAGTTTCAGAATAGGAAACCTATAGGAGAGGTGCGTTGTTGTGAGTCATGGATGGCAGAGCAGATCCACTGNACTGATGGATCAAAAGGTGGTTGGAGCGTCGGCCTATCTATCTGTCTATCTATCTGCCTGCCTAACAAACTGACTAACTGACTAACTGACTGACTGACTGACTAACTGACTGACTCACTGACTGACTGACTCACTGACTAACTGACTAACTGACTAACTGACTAACTGACTGACTAACTGACTAACTAACTAACTAACTAACTAACTAACTAACTAACTAACTAACTGACGAACTGACTAACTGAGTAACTGACTNAACTGACTGACTAACTGACTAACTAACTAACTAACTAACTAACTAACTAACTAACTAACTAACTGACGAACTGACTAACTGAGTAACTGACTAGCTAACGAACTAACTAGCTGACTAACAAACTAACTAACTGACTAATTGACTAACTGACTGAGTAACTGACTAACTGACTGACTAACTGACTGACTCACTGACTAACTAACTGACAAACTAACTAACTAAGTTGTTAAGTTGTTAANGTAACTGACTAACTGACTGACTAACTGACTGACTCACTGACTAACTAACTGACAAACTAACTAACTAAGTTGTTAAGTTGTTAAGTGGTTAAGTTGTTACAGTAAGTTGTTAAGTTGTTCAGTTGTTCAATGGTTAAGTTGTTAAGTTGTTAAGTTGTTAGTTCAGTTAGTTAACTGACATCTCAAAATTTCCTTAAAACCCTCAGTTTTTGACACTTTTGACTTCCAAATGTGCTTGGCGCCACAACGGCGTGCACTTTTTCGACATCGAATCATCATCGAATCGTCAAAAAGTGCTCCGAGATCCTCACGTTTTTACGATTTTCACTTCCAAATGTGCTTCGCGCCACAGGGCCGTGCACTTTTTCCACATCTCAACTTCCAAAAGTGCTCCGAGACCGACAGTTTTTAACACTTTTTACTTCACTTCGCGCCACAACGGCGTGCAATTTTTCATCTCTCATCTGCCGAGATGTCTCCGCACCCGCCGCTTTAGCGAGCCTACTTTTCGACCCTCCGGAGCCANACTTTCCTACCTTTTCGCGCATCTGCATCTTCTCTCTTCTGACTTTCTCATCTCTTATCTTCTCTCTTCTGACTTTCTTCATCTTCTGACTTTCTTCATCTTCTGACTTTCTGCATGGCTGAGCTCTTCACATCTTGGCTCTTCTCACCTCTGCTTTTCAACTGTCCATATTGTCGGAAGTTTCACTTCTAAACTTCCTTCGACCAGGTTAGATTCTGCAGGTTCCCTTTGTGAAGATCTGTGTAGAAGATGGTGTGCAAGATCTCCTTGACAGGTTCCCTGTAGAAGCTGCCGTGCAAGAATTTCTTTGTAAAGGCTATCTGTACAAGGTGTCTATAAAATATCTCCGTGCAAGCTCTCGGTATGAGATCTCTAAGGAAAATCTCTGTTCAAGCTCTCCATAAGAGTCTTAGCAAGATCCCTGCTCTCTTCACAAGGCCTCTTGGCAAGATCTCTGTGCAAGCCCTCTCAGGAAAAAAAGCATCTCCCGGCAAAATCTCTGAAACAGATCTCTCAAGAAGATCTCGGTTCAAGCTATCCGTACAAGCTCTATAGGAGATCTACTGGCAATAGACCTCTTAGACAAGATCTCTATAATAAGAGGTCTCTTGGAAAGATCTTTTTAAGAGATCTCTGCAGAAGCTCTCTAAAAGAGGTCTCTTAGCAAGATCTCGGTGAGGGACCTTTTGGCAAAGTTACCTGGCTTGAGATCAACGGCGTAGCAAAACAAGGTGAAGAGATGTGAAGAGCGTGACCAGCAAAAACGCATCAGGCGTTACCCCAGCGTGGCAACAAGAAGCCTAAGATGCAGCAGCAAGCACACATGCATGTGCAAGTGAATATTTCCAAGCTTAGCAGGCTTAGCATCAAGTAATTACATGTGCAAGTGCAGTGAACGTTATTAGCTCGACCCCACCCCACTAGCAAAATGAACGCACAAGAGCAGAACCTGAAAAGCATAGAAAAGTACCACATGCGCGCCGCTCTTGAACAACAACCCTGAGGCATTTAGGCAATATATAAATTGCAATATATTGCAATAGTATGTTAAAGAAAGTTGGCATGTTTTTTTCATTTCTAGGACGCAGTGTCCCTGTCACAAAGCACGCCTCGTCTTCAAAATCAACATCAGAGGTTTGATCCGGACCTATTATTGAGAAGGTAGCAAAAGTGGCCTGGTAGGAGTACAACTTGTCGTTCTTGGGTATGGATCAAGGGTGATCATGTCCCTCTTTTTAGATTTTTTTTGTATATTATGGTATGGATCGGGGCTACGGCTATGGATCGCCTGTGGGTCCAGGGTATGGACCGGGGCCTTACAGTTGGAGCCACGGCCAAATACCAGAACCACCTTGATGTGACAAAAAAAACTATGTTGTTGTTGAAAAAGTTTGGCGTTTCCATTACCGGATTTCCACTTAAAGTTTGCAATGTTCTTTTGTACGCCGTTGTTGGGCAATGTTGCGCCGTTTCGTTTTGCTGATTATGCCTTGGCCCGTAAAATCGAGAAGGTCACTCTCAGACATGTTTTTGCGCCATGTGACACGAAAACAATGTTTGTCCAAAACAGCTGGAAAAAGTGAATGAAAAGGTGCCGCAGGTATGGTGACTGGACAGGTGGTTCGTGATCCGACTGCCAACGCTGCGGCCTCCGCAGCGCATTGCTGGCATGCCCTGCTCGTCTGTCCGAGGACAACTTTAGCAGCTTCCAACTCCTCCGTGGTCGCTTCGTCTGCAACTTGCAGCTTTGCCTCCGGAGCTAAACCGAACGCTAAAACCGGAAGATTTCACCAGCAGTCACAAACACACAATGCACCACACATGAACAACGTGACCCTCCACCAAATCGGTGGGCGCACAAGCATCCTGCACTCCGATTCATGTCCAAAAGGCGCGCGCCTCATGCGCGCAGCTGTATGTCTGTGTGTGCGTGTGCGTGCGCGTGCGCGTGCGCGTGCGTGTGCGGGCGCGGTCGCGGGCACCGGCGCGGGCGTGGGCAGGGGCGTGGGCGTGGGCATGGGCATGGGCGTGGGCGTGGGGGTGTGGGTGTGGGTGTGCGCATGTGTGTGCATGTGGTGGCTGGTCGAAATGTCTGTTCCCAAAAGTGTGCAAAAATCGTAAATAGGTCGGGGCCCGCTGCCCGCTACATAACTTTACTTCTGCATCATGTATCTCGCTATGTCTTCTAAACCATAGGGAACGCAAGGGAGGTGAATCATTGTTGAATTCCGTTGAGAACGTCGCTAGCGCGCGGCATTTTCAACCACTCTCGGATGAGGAAGATGACGTGCTATTGTCTGATTCTTGCGCCGTGCCCTACAGTGCTCGCCTTCGGCGAGTGCCTCTAGCACGCTTTACTTGTGCAGCTCTTTGGTGCTCCCCTGATCTATTCAAGCCCCAATGCCCCAATCTTTGGTACTTCCCTAATCTTTGGTACAATACTTCCATTGGCATCAACACCGCTCATGTTTCGAGCCTAAATTTTATTAAAGAAGTGCCACAACAAAAGTTTGACTTCTGGGCCAGGGCTGGTATTGCCACATGTTCGCTAGCCCGGATCTAGCGCGGCGCTAGCGCCAGGCTAGCGCGGATGACTACATTACTTTTGGAAATATTTGACTACAAAAGGAATCCTTCCAATGCCAAGCCAACTGTACAAGTGAGTGCTTCCTGGGAATGTTAAAAACAAAACAATGCTAGCGCAATGCTAACGCTAACGCGAACCTGCCTGCCTGCCTGCCTGCCTGGCTGGCTGGCTGGCTGGCTGGCTGTCTGTCTGGCTGGCTGTCTGTCTGTCTGTCTGTCTGTCTGTCTGTCTGTCTGTCTGTCTCTCTGTGTTTCCGCCCCCTTGCCTCCATGATCGTCGCTGCCTCGTTTCGGAGGTAGGCGTCCTGGTACTCTTTCCAGGCGACCTGCCGTGCTTCCTCAGCTTCCTCGAGCTTGTTGCGCTTGGTTTCTTCGGCCCGAATAGTCACACGACGGATCTGAGCACACTTCTGGATCTTGTCACGCACCTCTGCCTGGTGCTGCTCCAACCCATAAAATAACTTGTCTGCGGCATCCAGCTTGGCAGCGGCGGCATTTGCCTTTTCGTGCAATTTTTCTTGCCCCTGCTGCCGCAAATGGACAAAGTCATGCGGATAGGGAAGCTGGCTTCCCAGCAAGAGAGAGTCGATTCCAGCTCGCGCTTGCTGGGCATGGTGCAGGTGCAGCACTTTTTGCATCTTCTCGTATTGCTCAACCTTCGCTTCATCGTCCATTTCGTCGACTCTGGGTTGGTCAATGCTCAAAAGCAGTGCCCCAGTTAGAGACAGTCCGTCCATTCTCTCAATGGCACTCTTCGTGCTCTGCACCTTTTCCATTTCCCGGAGACAAGCACTTCGCAGGCTCTCTGCCTCAGCATCCAACTTCGTATGGGTCTCTGTGCCGCAAGACTTCTGCAGGTCGCCCAATTCTTCCTGTGCCGTCTTGACAAAGACCTCAAACTCAGCTGCGCAGGCCACAGCTGCCTCACCGAATCCGCGGATCACGTCCGCACAGGGTTCCAGGCTCCGCAATGCTGGCATGATCGGCACAGGCTGCCTCCCAGTGCTCCGTCACTTGAACCTGGTAGGTCGACAAGAAGTCCAAAGGAGCTACAGCCATGGCAGCAAAAGACCGGATGTTGTTTGCAAATATTACTGTCAACTTAAGCCTCAAAGACATAAGATGTCCCAACAGCTCATCACAAGCAATTGCAAAAAATAAGTAAAGCTACTATATACAGCTGCTCAGACTGTTCCAAGAGATTCCAAAGGGCACATGATGCCTGCAGGAATGAATCCACGTGCTCCACCATTTGAGATGCTGAAGCCCTTTTCAAGACCGCTCTTGGGTTGGAAGCAAGTGCCCCAATCTGACGGTCATGCCTGCGCATCTGTACATTGATTACTTTGGCTTGATGCTATCGGAACGGCAAACGCTAAGCTCTTTTGGCTCAGCCTGCTGGCTGCTGCTTCTCACCAACAAGCGAATTTGACTGAGGGCCTCCGCGAAAAATGCGACAACACATTTACCCCAAAAAAACATCAAACAAATCAGGGAAAAAACCGCCAGTCTCTCTCCCACTCCTTTTCAGAGAGCACTAACTGACTTGGCCATCCGCAGCTTTGCGACATGACAAGACGTTGACAATCATTGACAAGACATGGACTGCATGGAAATATTGACGACATCTGATGGGTATTCACTTTTTGCCATATGAGAAGTAAGTATCGCCTTTGAGGAACCACTCTTCGTGAATGCCTCGCCATTCTCTGAACCACTTCCTGGCTCCCACACCACAAGGTGTGAATGAAATAGCCAAAATTCAATCCAAAACGCGTTCAGTCAATTATTGAGGGTGGTTGGCAATGACTATATTCCAACATAAGGTCACCAAGAGAGAATTCAGAGCCAAAATTCGAGGCTATCAAGCGACCATCATGTTTTACAAGTTTGACGGAAGAAAAATATTCTGCCTGACGCCCCTGCTGCAGCCAAAGGAACATGGCATCGTTACTTCCACCTTTCTTGTCGGGATGTAGCCTGGGGCTGCTTTGGTCTCTTCTCTGTTAGGTTGTCGGGTCTTTTGTTTCCTCATCTTTATTCTTAGCATTTCGCGAAGGCCCAACATTCGACACACACAGCCTTTTGCGTTTTGGGGCTGACTTCACTTCAGGTAGGAAAGCAGAACTTTAAAATTTGGTAGGGCGTCACTATAGGAAAATGGGGTTGTACGCCTTTCCAGCTCCGATCACAAGTCAGCCACGAGTCCCGACGAGTAACAAAGTCAGCTTTTGGGAAGCAAGGCTGTGTGATCATACCCACACGAACGCTGCATTGGAACCATGCAGAAAATAGTTGCTAGAACTGCAACTGTGGCGAGCATTCTCTGAAAAACATTGCAATGGAAAGTCGGCAGTTTGATATATAGTTTGCCATCAAAATGGGCCTTTACCACGTTTACCATTGCCATGCTAGATTACCAACAAGCTTTTGGATGTGTGTTGTAGTTTCCACTACTATGTTGCCCACTTCACAGACCTGTCGCCCTGGATTGTGCGTGCCTCACTTGCACAGTCTTTAGCAGCTTTGTCTTCTCCTCCTGTATACGTCGGATCATGTGATTGCAAGAAGTCCACCCGCAGCTTTGGGGAGTTGGCTGCTGACATGAAAAATCCTTCTAGCAATGTGTCTAATTGACCGGCTTCATACCGGCTTCTATTTCCAGTGGCTTCTTTTGCCAAAGTCATTCCAATGAGTGAGTCACCTTGGCCCAGTGGATAGATGTCATTTGCCCCTTGGCTCCTTGGTGGACATGAATCTGCTCATCAACATCTGCAACACGTCCTCGGTCAATCGTTTTGCATCTTCCTCTTCAGGATGAGGAGGATAATCAAAGCTGATGAAGTTGCCGAAGTCTATGAACCGCGATGCATGCGACGTCTGCATGGTCGATGCCTTCTCCTCTTTTGGACTGTCCACCGGCGTCTCGTAGGCCGCTCTCGGCTCAGCCTGAAACTCACTGGGAAGTTCCTCCACTTTGGCAGGAAAAACTTCCTCCAACTCCGCCTCACGGAGAGTTTTTTTGCACACCGGAGCAGCATCAGCCTGATGGCACGAATTGACACACAAGGAGGCCAGGATCTCCGGAAGGTCCTGCTTTCACGCTTCGCTTTTGACCAAACAAGCTGATATCTGCCAAGTCGAAGACAAAAAAAAATCAAAAGCACCAATGAAGCACCACCTCCCGACAACTACAAATTGCTTAACATTCCAAATCTTGTTGGTTGCTGTTGAACTGTATTCTCATGATGTCCCAGTGCTAGGTGGACAAAGCACATCGCAGGTTCAAACAACCTTGCACAGTTATTCACACTTGTTCAGCTCAGTTGGTAGCTGGTTCATGACAATGAAAACTGCAAGTTGGGGCATTTACATACATAACTATATATATTATGTACTATATCAATTTATGACATATAATCTAGTTATTATATACCAAACATTACCAAACAGCTTACAGTACCAGGGATCACTGACTGGATCTGACTGGGCATCAGGACAGTCCTCCTTGATCTTCTTCAAGACCTCCTCTCTGATTTCTTCCGCCTCAGGCGCCTTGGCACGGAAGTCGCTGAGCTCTCGCTTCAGCCGCTCAGTGCTGCGCTTCTGGACGTCCAGCTCGGCCTGACTGCGGGGAAAGCAAAGAGCCCATGAGAAGGATCTGCGGCGACCTTTGGGGAACATATGCATATATACACACATATAGTAACAATAATAATACTAACAATAAAACAATAACAATAACAATAATAACAATAATAGTAATAATAATACACGCATATATTGTATATCTGAACAGTATATGATCGCTTGTGCGAAAATTGTCAATGCAATATACAATTGCAACTTCAGAAAGAATCAGGAAAGCAGAAGAAAGCAACTGTTCGGACTCAAAAAATGCATTCAGAACTTCATCACTTCTCCCCCCAACATCTGATGGCAATTGACACTGGTATCACTGGAAACGCATGCTAGACCAACCAGAAACTGGTACAAAGCTGAAAATGGCACCTGAAGCGTTTCCTGTTTCTCACGATGCTTTTCTATCACTCCTTGCTGCTTCACTAAAGCAGCACGTTGCTCTTCTACCACTTCTTGCTGCTTGGATAAAGCAGCATCTCGCTCTTTCACCAGCGTGCGGTGATTGGCCAAGTCCTGGCTTGATCATATTCAATACTATTCAATCATCAACTTAAACATGCTCAACACCACTGCCAAACCCTGGTCCTTGGATTGATTCTCAACTGTTTTTTGCAGTGTTGCAAGGTCTGATTTCAGGTTCGCAAACTCCTGCAGGGCCCAACCAACATGAGCGTAGTATCCGTGACCAAACACCTTAGTTTGGTCAATACCTTGCAGGACTGTTGACAACAGGTAAATAACAAGGACAAGAATTCCCCAGTCAGAAGCAACTCAAGAACCACTTAAAGACTTGGAGATGCAGCCATATGTCAGCGTTTCCAGAATATGTTTCCATACCGATTGTTTCTACAAGGAGCTTCTTGAGGACAGAGCGAGCCATCGACTAGGGCCACCCTCAAAACATGAACGACATCAGTATCACATGGTCCCAATTTGCAGGAGAGATGCATAAGACCCCGGCTGACACTCATTCGGGCGGTTAAACTCACCATCCTTGCACAAGGGTCCGAAAAGCCCAAAATGAAGTCGATTGGGTATTTGCTCCCAGCGAATATCATTGTCATGTCCGTTGGAAGGTCGCAAGAAATACTTGTACTCGAAGACTTCGTTCTCCATCATCTCTATGTCTACGGCCACTGTCCAGCGTGGGAAGATGCCCTGCGAGGTGCGAAGCTCCTTTGCATCAGCAATCTGCCAGTTCCCGATCTCCGGGCGGCCTGTTTCATGCTTCAAAAAAGAAAGGTGACGCAGGGATCAGCTGAAGTCAAGACATTTCAAGTGCCTTTTTGGATTCAGTGGCAGCACCCCAAAATATGCATCATGTGCATCCACGCTCCATATCTTGAACGATCAAGGATTAAACCTCAGTTGCACTGAGCAAGCAGGGGATTCCCAAATAGATGGACATTTTTATAATAGTGTGTGTGTGTGTCCTAGATCTCGAAAATCTTGTACGGATACGTCATTACCCACATGGTTTTGATTTCATCGTCTCTGGACTTATTTAACTTGGCATACGCTCAGAGATTCTATGAAATTCCCATGTTCGCCACGTGATGCATCGTGATGTCCACCTCCAACCACAAAGACCTTGTCTCCAGGCTTCGCGTCTTTTACAGAAACCTCGAAGGTCACCCGAACGCGCTTCATGGCGGGTGCCAATGAGTGCAGCGCTGTACCGCCGCTTTGGAGCTTGAGCAATGAACCACCAGAGGTCACCAAATGGCCACATCAATGACAAGCAACGAAACTGGGGATGGCAGCCAACATCAGCCAACAATCACCGCATTATTGGGCAAAATGTTCGCTTTTATTGGGGTTTGAGTTTTAATATAATGTGATATTATAATATAATGTGTTAATTACTTTCCATGGTTGGAGATGATTTCCGCCATGGTTGGGTATGGTTGGGTGAGATGCTTTGACAGAAAAAATGACAATTCATCACCCCAGATTGCAAGTGAGCATGGCCAGCAGTACAAGAAATCAGCCCGTCTCATCATGAAACAAACTTTACCTTCTCAAACTGCATAATTAGGCATCCAGGTGTTCTAGTACGGAACAGATCTCATCCCAGCACCTTTGCAATCCCTCCCCCTTGTCTTCCGAACATGTTGTCGTCTTCGGAGCCTTTTTTCGGACCACATCGGGATGAGAGTATCCTCCCAGAGATCTTTGCTCTGGGATTGTTGCACTCACTGTGCCCCCTGCCTCGCTTGTGTTCATGGTCCAAGCCATATGCCATGTAGGCTCCTCTGTGCTACCTCCACTGATGCCTCTGAGCCGACAACCGATGGCTTCCGGGTGACGTAGAGTTTGCACCTCGGAGGACGTGGGACTCCTGGTGATCGGGGTCAGAGGAATGTGGAAGAACTCGGGTGCACTGGACGTGTGTTGACACACCTCCAATACACTCCCCAATCACATCTGCGCCAGGGTATACTACTGAGGTATGAACTGAGTCCACCCTTTGTTGTCAAAGGGCACACTTTCCTGAAAAGCGGTGCCTCACTAATTACACAAAACTACATACACAACTAGTCGGCAGCTTCGCCTTTTTCTTTCACACTTATGATGGGCTTATTTCAAGCAACTTCTGCGCTTCTGATCTATTTGGCATGAACTGTCTCAAAATAACCTACTGTAGATCTCCAGGACCGCTACAACGAGGTCTGGCATGGGAATGTTATGCTCCAAGTCTGTCCCCAAAATGTGTTGGGCCTCCAGGATCAATCTGCCCTCCTTTTGCAAGAAGGCCATCACTTGGCCTCAAAGCTGGTGGCTCCCAACGCCGTCCACATCTTCCATCATGGATCATGTATCTTCCACGCATCTTCTGCAATTTTTGGGGTGATAAAATGTCATGTATGACACGATACAAGAGAAACAAACAAAACTAGACGACGGATGGCCCGAGAGCGAAGAGAAGTATAGTGAGATATGCAATTGTGAACATCGTATAGCATGAAATATATAGAGAGAAATAGAAGAAGATGTCTCAAAGAAAGAAGATGTCAATAAATAAGGCGCAAATAAAAAGAGATTGAGGAGTANAGGAGTATGTGAAGATGTGAAGATGTGAAGATGTAAGATGTGAAGAGATGAAGATGTGAGCATGTGAAGATGTGAGGATGCGATGAGGTGAAGATGTGAAAATGTGAAGATGTGAAGAGGTAATGATGTGAAGATGGGAATATGGACAGAGAGAAAAAAGACGTCACAGACGCTTTTGCAATCTTTTACACACAGACCCTTTCCACACAGACGCTTTTACACACAGGCACCTTTACACAC
>BGPT01000623.1:0-89058 GCA_003297045.1 Symbiodinium sp. clade C Y103 | reverse complement strand
TGTGAAGATGTGAAGATGTGAGGATGTGAAGATGTGAAGATGTGAAGATGTGAGGATGTGAGGATGTGAAGATGTGAGGATGTGAAGATGTGAGGATGTGAGGATGTGAAGATGTGAGGATGTGAAGGTGTGAAGATGTGAAGATGTGAAGATATGAAGATGTATGACAGACCTTCACAGTTAGAAGAACCCTTCGCTCAGACGCTCTCGGGAAAAAACACCAAATCCGGTACATATCACGAATGGCACAACTATGTTGATTGGTGCCAAAGTGTCCAAAATTCTGAGCCTCAAACCTTCAAAATGTTTGCTGCAAATGGTCACGACCTGGAGATCATCCAAAAGTTACACCCAAGATGGAATGACACTGTCTTGACTGTATACCAAACTCACCCCACATCCCATTCTTGATTGCCCATCCATAGGCATTTGCCTGTGAATAGAGGCGCTTGATACCAATATAAATATCCGCAAACCTCCTAAAGTTCTACACTATGCAGCTACCGTCTAAGCACGTCAGGGTTTGAAAACGCCCTCTTTGATGCAGCTGTGCAAAGAATGCAATGAAGTATCAATGTGGTGCCTCAAATGATTGCCATTCACACTTGACAGCCATTGTCTGAGTCTAAGTGTGCAACCAAAGCCACTCCTGGTGAAGCGAAACTGTCTAACAATCACAAACGACAATGCGAAACGCATACAAGTAGGTTGAATACTCTTTTCGTTTTGGACGCAAGTGGAAATGACAGCAAAACCTGTATCCTCACTCCTCCAAAAGAAGGCATTCCAAGCTGGAAGGTCTTAAAACTATCAAATGCATTCAAAGGCCAGCTACAGGTATGAGGACGCAGCAGAGAACTTTTTTGGTTGGCCCTGTGCGGTGGCCAATGTCTCATCTGCGCAGCCTGTACAAGCGCCACCAGCGACCCTGGCCAGAGAAGCAAACTTCGAAGTGGATCATTGGGAAGTGCTTGCAAGGTTTGTCCCAAAATAGACCTTACCAGTCTGCTGGATCGCCATGTTCCATTGGCTGTCAAGAATGGGTCACACCGTCACAACATGAAATAGCACAACATCACCGGAACGGTCAACCTCAATCTGCCCAGCCTCCTCCGGAGGTGCGAAACTCAACAAAGTGCCCCACCGGCACTTCGCGCAAAAAGCTGCGTAAAGAAGAACTCCCCGGTGCTCGCCTGTGCCACACCTTGGTGGAACGCGGCCCTCGAGCATGTCGCACAGCCGTTGGAGGCGACCAATGGTGACTGGTGGTGAACAGAAAGTTAGAAAAGTTAGAGACTCCCAACCACAGAATTTCTTTTCCAACTGCATTGGATCACAGAAATCAAAATTCATTGCATTGATAAAAGTCATAGAAAATGATGATATAAGATGATTTAAGATGAATTAAAAAAAATGATATAGAAGTTATCAGTAAATCAATCGTGGTCAATCTCAACGACCTCATGGAATAAAATTTCAACGAAGGCGCCGATGCCACATAAATCGAAGGCGCCCTCCAGGTTCTTCCGATGCCCCGGCGACTTGATCCAGCCCTGGAGGTTCCCACGGAGATCGTGGAGGATTGGGGTTGTAGCATGGAAAAGCATGGATAAACCATCCAAGAAATGATCGAAAATGATAGAAATATATATAGAAATGTCAGTCTGAAGGGTTTGGAATTGTGGGATTTTGGAAAGTTGCAAAGGTGTTGAAAGCATAGAATGGAATGATTGGTGGTTTCAACTGACCTGACAAATATGATGGCAGCTAGACATCATTGAAAGATTTGAAGCGGATCGCGGATTGCATATGGGAAATTGACTTCCTGGGAAAGACTTTCCATGCTGTCAGTGCCTCAACTGCTACGCGTGCTGTATCTGATACACCTCCATTGTACGCCAAGTTCCTTGGTGAAGCATTGCCATCTTCTGAACTGACCATCTTCTGAACTGATGCAAAGTTGCATGGGTTGGCACACAAGTGCCGTGCTTTAACAGTCGGAAAGGTGCACATGTCATTTATAGAACATCTTGACAAATCCCAACCTGATTAGGTATCTGAATCAAGCTCCTCATCCAATCCAGCTTGAGAACCTGCAGTTCCCACACTATGCGGGCACGCAAGAGTCGCTCAGAGTTTTTTCCACTTCGAGTAGCCACACTGCAGAAACGGTAGAAACGGTCTAAGATGGTCTAAGCATACAGTGCGACACGCGCTGCTGGCAATTGCCCGCTGAAATTAAAACGTTGCGTCACTCCTACGGAATCGCCAGCTTTGGGAGACCCAACAAGGAGTGCCTAGGAAGCGCTTGTGGAGGCAACAAAGTTTATCAAAGTTTGACCAACATCAAAACTGGTTGGTGGCTTCAACCCCCCTGACAAATATGTTGGTCAATGGGGATCATCACAGGATGCTTAAAATAGCAAAATGCCACATTTCAAAGAACCGACCATCACAACCACGGGAGAACTTCGCCATTGGAGCTAAGCCACCGAAGAGGACATGGCTACAGACCATCCCATGCGCGACAGGCGGGAACCCGGATGAGCTACGGGTGCCGAGTGACCTAGGAATCGCAGCGATGAAGCAAGAGATGGTCCAAGGAAACACCGGAAGTGCGACCAAGCAGCCATTTGGATCATCGTACACATAGACTGAGCCCGTCTCCTTAGCGATAGCTTCCCTGAAATTGTGGCTCATGAGTTGCGTGTGGAATCGCATTCGTGGATTGGCCCACGCAATTCTGGGAGGTCTTGAAACAAATGTTGCCATACGGCAAGGGGATGCAATTGGCACATCAAACGCTTCGGGCCACTGACAAAATCTGATAAACAACGACCAAAACCCATCACGAAGACCCGTCATGACTTATCGACCCAGAATATCTCACTATAGAAGGCATCTCTCGCCTTCTTCGTCCACATTCCCAGTTTTCGCCCATGCGCCATCATCATCATCATCATCATCATCATCATCATCATCATCATCATCATCTCGCATTCTCATCCCTCAATCATCAACCAACCTGATGATGGGATATCCAACATCAACCAACATCATCATGCCATCATCATACTATAATTTTGATTAATAAATTAATCCCATATTGGGATATAAATATAAATATATAAATCCCAACATCTCCCAACATCCCAATCCACCAAGGAACATCATCCCCGAAGGGCGCCCCAACGGCCAGCTGCTGCCCATTGGAGGCAATGGACCAGCCGAAGCGACTCCAGGCTTTTGCTGGGAAGCGCAGCTCCTCTGGGGTTGGCCATGGCCCCAAACAATAGTTGGGACCATTGGTTGATGGTTCACCATGGTTCCCCACCTGCCAGGTGAGGGTTACTAGATTTTATCACAGCTGCGGGGGGGGGGGTTTGCCTTCCGCCGACTAGTCGCCACGTCCCGCCACTTGCCGCCACTTGCCGCCAGCTTCCCGCCAGCTTCAGCTTTCAGGGGTCACTGCCGGACTTCATCTGCCAGCTCCAGATCCCAGTGGGCACTGCCGGACTTCAACCGCGAGCTCCAGATCCCAGTGGGCACTGCCGGACTTCATCCGCGAGCTCCAGATCCCAGTGGGCACTGCCGGACTTCAACCGCGAGCTCCAGATCCCAGTGGGCACTGCCGGACTTCATCTGCGAGGTGCAGAGGCCAGTGGGCACTGCCGGACTTCAACCGCGAGTTCCAGATGCCAGTGGGCACTGCCGGACTTCATCTGCGAGGTGCAGAGGCCAGTGGGCACTGCCGGACTTCAACGTGTATATATCTCAGAAAGAATGTCAGAGAGAATGCCAGAGAGAATGCCAGAAAGAATGCCAGATAGAATGTCAGAAAGAATGTTAGATTGAATGCCAGAAAGAATGCCANAGATAGAATGTCAGAAAGAATGTCAGAAAGAATGTCGGAAAGAGTGCCAGACTAGATGCCAGATAGAATGCCAAATAGAATGCCAGATAGAATGTCAGAATACATGCCAGAGAGAATGCCAGAAAGAATGCCAGAAAGAATGTCAGATAGAATGCCAGATAGAATGTCAAAAGATATGCCAGATAGAATGCCAGAAAGAATGCCAGAAAGAATGTCAGATAGAATGCCAGATAGAATGTCAAAAGATATGCCAGATAGAATGCCAGAAAGAATGCCAGATAGAATGCTAGATAGAATGCCAGAAAGAATGCCAAAAAGAATGTCAGATAGATATGCCAGATAGAATGCCAGACTAGATGCCAGATAGAATGTCAGAACATATGTCAGATAGAATGGCAGAGCATATGTCAGCGAAAATGTCAGATAGAATGCCAAGAGGAAGAGGAGGAGAGGACNTTGTCCTCTCCTCCTCTTCCCTGCCAGAAAATTGTGCCAGAAAGAATGTCAAAATCTGTATCACACTCATGGTGGGGATCACTCGAAGAAAGTAATTTGTATATGTGTTTTTATCATTTTTGTCATAATGGTTCATAGTGGCTATTGATGGTTAATCATGGCTATACCCTCTGGTGAACTAACCTAGCTATTTAACATGGCCATAGAAATAGTGGATTTTCCCATGAATAGCATGGTGATTTTCCATAGCAAACTGTTAGTTTACTAGAGGGTAATCAGATGTAATCATGCCCCACCCCTCCCGCCCCCGAACAAAAACGGAAAAACTTCTCTTTCGGAATTTCTGTTGTGACATCAGTGTAACGTCCAAAATCATGTGGTGGACTCCAGCCACAAACCCGCCCAGGCCCTTGATGATTTCTCTCCCATCTGCTGCAGGCGCTCACGACGTTTTCTCACGCAGCTTCAAGGCTGAAGTTGCCGTGATCTGCATCTTTCCCCACGGGAGAAACCAATGAACCAATAGCTGGAGACATCCTCAACGCCAGAAGAGGCCAGCAGCATGCACCTGATGAGGCATGGAGGGTTCTACATGCCAAAAACACCGCAAGCCCGCGAGAATCGCAATATAGTATTGTCTGAACCTGTAAATCATGATCACCAAGTTATAATATTAAATAAATCGATATCTGTATTTATATATATATATAATACAATATATTATATTATATTATTGTATATATAATAATGATGAACTCTAACCATCAAATCTGGGGGCATACTCTATTTTTTCAGCCAAACCCATGATAATTACAATGACAGATGGAAGCACAGCGCCGGAATCCATATGAATTGCAATGAATTGCCTTGTCGATCATGACCGCAGCAAATCCTTGAGAGCTCTCTCGCACCAAGGCTAAGAACTCCGCTGCAGCGCGTTCCTCGTCCTCCTCCTGGATGTGAAGCGAAGCTCATCTCAACGTTGGATGGGACCCATGGGATTGCAACATATTGGGCAACATTGCAACTTGGACTGAACTGATCATTCCAAATCTTCCTTACGCCTCCTGGCTTCCTGCCACAAACATCCACAACCTCCCGAACCAAATCACCTGAAATCACCTTAAAAATCCCAGAAATCATCATAAATCCCATGAATTCCCCACAGCTCCTCCACACGCAGCCGTTCCTGGACCCCGGCCACCGCGGCCATGGGCTGCTGCGCCAGCTTGGCGCAGCCCGCGCCCGGCCCAGAACCGGCCAGCTGCAGCAGCGCCGCAAAGAGCTGGGCGAAGGGACGCAACGCCAAATAGGCACGCTTCGCCAATTTGAAGCCTCCAATGATGGCTGGATGGCTGGGGGAGTTTTTTTCACCAAGTGTTTTGGAAAGTGATGTTTTTGGGGTATGGTTTTGCTTCAAAAAAGGGATCTGGGTGGGATGGGGGGGCAGTAAACTTCACGGCAATTTCAAGTGGTGATGAGATGAATGCTGATGAATGCTGATGAATGCTGATGAATGCTGATGAATGCTGATGAATGCTGATGAATGGGTGGTGGGGAATTCATTGCAATTGAGCAGGATATCTTGTAGTAGTTGGTATGTTAAAAATTGGGGTTTGATTATACAATATGTTCATATGTGGTATTTATCTAGCAAAGGAAGCCTAAAAGAAATGCAAGATAGACCAATATGCGTTCTTATGTGGTGGTTGATGATTGAGTTTACCACATTGATTTTGTTAAGAAAGGTTGATGTAATGGACTTGAAAGGTCTGAAGGCTGGGAACTGCTTCACGGGACAATTGTGTGATGACTATTGATAACCCATCATCTCTCGAAAGGTTTGATTGAAACCTCCAGTTCAGGAGGTAGAGATCAAATATATGGAACGTATGAGACAAAATTTGCCCTCAGATGTCGCATGAAAGGGGACTTGCAAAATGTTTCTGCAATTTGGCCAAAGTATCTCTTAGTTTGGGGAGCTTACAACGGTCCGTGCAATGTGGGTGCTGTATTGCATGCCCTTACCCCATCCCTTTATGGGGCAGAACTCAGGTTCCACACCACCAGCCAACCACTACATCAAGCATACCCATCCCCACAAGCGACGTACCAAGGAATCCAAGAGACATTTGTTGAGTCGTTTGCTGGCGATCAAGGCTTGAGCAATCTGTGCCGGGAGCCGCACCGGCGGCGAGAGAGGTTTGGGATCATCTCCCAGGACGAAGCCGAAATCGATGTGGAAAAGATAGCCTGCATGGCGCCGTGTAGTTCTTCAACTTCAAGTTCAAATGTTTGAAACATCTAGAAAACCATTGAAAACCAGGAGTTGCTGACTCCTGGTGAAGAAGATGAGAATAGTTGGAGCGGCGCCTTTCTGACCCTGCTCTTTGGGCACCCCGTCTGTGAAGCTGGCATCTTCCAAACAGCAAAACCCCAACCCCAACCAACCAACAGACCCCCACTCATCGTGGATATTCAACCAACCTCCCCAAAGGTAACCCCATGTGACCCCCCAACAATGTGTGGTGAATAAGCCCTTGGCAGTGGTTGTTCGTGGTTAATCTCCATTGAGGATAGATCACCCTGACCTGAAGGTGTCAAGCAAATGTTCTCCAAATGTCGGTCACCGATGCCCAGGACATAAGTCACCACACAGGAGGCTGCGACGCTTCCACAGAGGTTGTCCATGACCTGGGACAAGTCGAAGAATGGTGGGGCAAAGACCCAAACATTGCAACGCTGCTTAATCATCAAAAAGGCTGACTGGGCAAAGGCTCCAAGATCATGCAAAACTGGCAAATGATCTTGAAATAACCGGAAACCATCTGAAACCGAGTCGCTGATTCCACCGTCATGGATTTGGGCTTATGCTGTGACAGCCACGCCATGACATTCCCTCTGGATTGTCGCAGGACTTCCGTCAGGCAAGTGGAGTGCGGAACGAATTTCACCTTGGCCCAGGCAATCGCAAAACAACCAACCAAATTGTCCTGTACATACCCACTTTCTTGACTAGAAAACAGTCTATATCATGGGCTTACCAAGAAAATGCTGATGCGAAGCAACAAAACATCACTCTCCGGTGGTGTGTCTGAAGAGTCAGCAAGCAACTGCAGTTTTGGCATTGAGCCCTGTTTGATTCAAATGGCAAGGGACGTAACCAGCATTTGGCGTCACCGCCAACACTCGAAACTCTGCCAAATGGAGCAGCTTTACCTGGGGAGCAGGGCAAGTCCTTTGCTGCCGGATATCCTCCGCTAATCAAACATGGCAATGGGAAATTCCCCATTTAGATGCATTTATAGATGTTTCTCATTGTTTTTCCATGTTTTTTCCATTTACCTCTATTTGTGGAGGATTTTCCCAGGATGTTTGCCCCCCAAAAGCATCCAAAAATAACATCACTGGAGGATCAAGTCTGATCAAATCACATCTTCAGGCAGCAGGTGTGCTTGCCAAACTCGCCCCATCAACGACATCAACCTCAGAAACTCAGGGCGTAAGGAGGCAGTTGAGTAATGTTGACCAGCAAGAAACTTTGCAACGAAAGTGTGCAGGCGAGGATCTCAAGCATCAGCTGGTCTTGCCGCAAATCATCACCCACTTTCAGCAGGTATCCTTAGCTTGGTGGCTCCCAAACTTGAGCTTCAAGGGTGCTCGCAAAAGACAGAAAACGACGACTCATGACCTGATGCTTTGGGACAAAGCTCCCCCAAACCAGCAGAATCTGATGTATGCTCTATTCTTCTATAAGTCGGTGACAACATCTGGGTTTGTCTGAAAATAGGGTACCTCTAAATCCATTGGTTAACCATCATATTTCCCATTCAATTGCCTTTTTGGCGGTATACCCTATTTTCAGACAAACCCATCTGCTAATACCAATAGTCTTTCGTTGACCTCGTTCTCCGCATGACTTGGAGATGCAAATTCTGCAGGTGCCAGAGGACTTTGCCTGGCTCTCTGCATTCTGCCTCGGTTCGGGGTGTTTGTCTGATCAGGTTTCAACGTAGCCACGGGCAAAAACTGGTTGACGCATCCGGAAGGTCTGAATGTCACTTGGTCCAGCAAACACCGCATGAAACGTAAGCCCCTACAGATCCTTACAGAATGATGAAAATAAAATCGTTTATCAAAAGATCAGCTGAAAAACATGAAACATCATGAAACTGTGGACCGGGCACTCGGTTTATCACGGGATTTCACGATTGCCTGAAAATTGGACACTTTGAAGCCCAGGCGCACACCAACATCACAGGCGCCTGCTTGGAAGGGAGCACTTCGCTCTCCTCCACCACGGTGCCACAGAAGAGAGCCGTTGGATCCACTGGGAGTGACACCTGGGAGATGTTGGCAGGATTTGAGAGGTTTTCCAACAATCACTGGATTCGTTGAAGGGAAAATTTACAGGAAACCATGGATTGTCCCATTAAATATAGAGGTTTCCTGTAAATTGTCCCATTAACCAATCCAATGAAACAAAATGTGGCCACATTGGAAACATATGGAAAGATTGAAATTCATTTGGACCTGTGGGTTGTTGTTCCATCTGTCAGGTGCAGCAAACTGATTTGATGGTTTCCAGGCCTGCAAGCGATTCCCAAGGTCATCACGTGGTGACAGCAAAGAAATGGCCTGCTGATCCGTTGTAACCTGGCACGGCTCCCGGGGTCAAGAGAAAGAAGGGGTCTGCCTTTCCAGAACCTGGGAAAAGAGTATATTGGTAAACTATAAATGTTCAAAAACATCATGGCATCATTCAAAGATACATCGCACAGATTGGAACACCTGAGATCGTCATTTTTTTGCTTTCCAGTAGCATGCAAGGATGCTTCATCTTCCGCCGTGACGTCGTCTTTGGGCACCCGATCCCGTGGTTCTTCGCTCAACCGCTTCAGCACTTCCCGGAGGAAGTTGGTCTTCACCGCGGCACCGCCACCCGAGCGTTGCTGCTCGGTGTAGAGCACCATGTGTTGGCGCCACACCTCGCGCTGTCGGTAGATGTCTTGCCGGGCCTGGACATAGAAATCCTCCGGAGACTTGCTGGCCCAAATAGCCGGGTTGGCGGCTGGAAACCATTAACAGCAGCGAGAATTCGTCATTGGGATTATGCCCAACGCAGCGATGTAAACAAGGGATAACATTCAAATTCAAATCACCAGCCATGACATAATTAACTCAAGCCATCGCAAACACACCTGTTTGAATGTCCTCTTGATGGTGTGTGCAAAACCGACTGGGAGGCTGTCCTGACCCGCAGTGGCCCCACCCAGAAGGATCTGCACCAGAGCGAAGCGAACTGAGCGATAAGTACCTTTGTCCACACATCCCCTTCCCTGGAATCATGCGCAAGAGTCAACAAGAACAACACATGGATGGCATAGGCAAACGGCAGCAAACAGTTCAAGCTTTGTCCTGTGCGAGGCACTTGTTTCCGACTGATGCCCCAGTTTTCTGTCGACCTCCTCGTTCGAAAGACCTGAGCCCGAACTCGGTAGGAAGCTGAGGGAACCCGCAAGCTGAATCCGAACTGAGGAAACATGCGAATGAAGTCAGTCAGTCTAAGTGCAGGATGGAACATGCCATACATGCCAAGTATCGTCAACTAGCTCACATTATTTAAGACCGTGTACTGTATGCACAATACATCAATAGACATCAATATGCATATAGTACAGTATCCAATTCAAACCTGCTCCTCACACAAACCTGCTACTCATGCTACTCAAAGCAAGAAACACACCAGGGACCAGTAGAGGTCACAAACGAAATCCCTCTGCTCGGTGATCTCCGCATATTCCACCAGAAATTCCAGCAACGGACGTCGCCATGGCCATGTGCTGCCCGTCGAAGGCACTCGGCGCTCAATTGGCCATTCGGAGGTATGACAATCCCAGCGCAGGGCTGCTGCCAGTTGAGGCAGGATTAGCTTCAAGTCCTGGCTAGATGTGTTGCAGGGTTCATTTGATCTATTTGGCATGGATCAAGTTCTTGGGCACTACATGGTGCCTGAAAATAGGATGATTTAACAATACCACAACTGGCCCAAAATCTGCGTGCAGACCCTTCAAATTTTGACCTTTGGCCCAGAGGTGGGTTGAATCATAGCCAGCTTCGGATTGCTGATATTTCCCAATGGCTGTCCGGTTGAGTGCCCAGCCGCCCAGCCTGATGCACGCCACTTTGCTCCTCAACTCTTCGCCAAATCTTGCCATCCGACCATCGAAGGATGTGACCATCGAATGTGCCATGGCGTCCATCTAACATCTCCTTGTTTCAGTGATGCAACTGTTCAACCAGCAATTTAGATTTGTGAACCCTGACTGCTGGTTTCAACATGCTATAAGATGCTTCAACCCATCCCAATCATGCAGTTTGGGCCATTCCCTGCAACGGACAATCTTCGAAACTCCCAGGATACACCGGTGTGTCTACCCCAGTTGTGGCAGGCTGTTTGCAACTGGGGTTCAAGGTGCCCCTTGCTCACACTTCCGAGCACATCCTCCTCCAGTGTCGTTTCAGCTTTGACAATGCCATGGTCGCTCACTTGCAGGCTGAACTCTGCACCAGCTTCCTGTAGTCACTGTAGTGGAGGCTGCGACCCTACTACTTGCCCTCACAATAGAAGGGTTTGATTGCATCATATATTGCATCCTTTTTCCCCTGCATTTATGCACCCATGTAACATGATGCAACAATGTATGGACAAAGCATGAGCCGGAGGGGCTTCAAACCACAAAAAAAAATGGTGAAATTCGGTGAAACTCAACAAGGAACAAAGGTGTCTGAAGATTTTGGGCCAGCATCATCGGTATATAGTCCCTCCCAGGGCAGGGCATGCAGCCACAGTTCATCAAGGATGGAGATGACGATCCTGGATCGATTCCTGAGTGAGCTGGACTGCCTGGAAGTCGTCACCATATCACATCTAAGGTGGTGTCACCCGCCCGGAAACAATATATCAGTCGGGATCTCCAGGTAGGATGACAAATGGAATGTGTGAGACCAATCATTAGGTTTGGGTAGTTTCTATTCCTTCTAGTTTGAGCAACTACTGTGAGGATGGTTGGCCTGCACTGTCCGCCAACTACAGCTGCTGAGTTTCTCCGTGAGACACGGAGTCTCGCCCTTGGAACTCGGCACAATGTTCACATGACGTACTTTTTTTTTGAGTGAATAAGCAAATTTGAAGGATCCGATTTCACATCAAATCCCCTGGATTTGGATGGATATGAACTGACCCAACATGAAGTCCCGGGATACCCAGTAGGGCATCCCAAATCCCCCATCAGTCAAGGATCTTGGGATGGTGAACCTTGCTCAGCAACAGAAGTAGTTCAAAGATCCCTTCCAATCCCCGCAGCTGTCGTTGGTGAGTCGCATCACCATAGTTGGATCCCACTCGGGTGGTCTCCTCGTTGCAGCTTCCCCCTGTTTTGGCCCCTTGAAGTCTCGGATGAGGTTGGATCCCATAGCCTGTTCTGTACTTGGTATCATGTAATATGTTAATATAATGAAAAATTATAATATATAAAGTCAGAATAAGACTATCCTATATCATCCTATGTGAAGGTGGACCCTAATCAACACCCGTCAACAATGTTGACAAAATTTGCTATGGATCAACTGTGTGGAACCTGCTCAACATTCTCATGCCTTGCCTTCTTTGGTGGAACCTGGTCGATACTCCTTTCTGACAAAGGGAAGCGGTAAGGGCCTCCAATTTCCACCCCGCAATGTCTGCCCCTCAAAACAAGGCTCTCCAGCCGCAGGAGCATTGGATGCCTGCTCGCCATGGCCATGCCATGCGGGTGACGGTGAGAAATACCTCTGATCTTTCTGCCTACGACGCTCGGGCACCAGCTTCCAAACGAAAACCGCATTGAGCAGCACGAAAAAAACGCAGAAGAAGAAGAGGCCATGGTACCAACCTTCCCAGTTGAGTTAGGCAGGGAAAACGTCTAAACCGAGATCTCTATAGATACTTTTGGTGGTTTAGCTCAGTGTCACCACACCCGTCTGGAATTCTACAGGGAACACCAAGAACAACGACTTCCAGCAACAACGAATGGTGCAAGAATTCATGGCATCACATGCGACACAAACCAGTTCAGCCAAGAATCCATTGGGAAGCATGGCGATCTCCTCATTCCAGCGATTGTGTGGCCTCAAAAAGCGGGCCTCCTGAATACAGCGCCACATGATCACAAACTCCAGGTACTTCATCACCTGAACGGTGTAGTTGATGGCGGTTGGCACATCAACTGCAGCTGCAGGATTCAGCACCAACCTTCACGAAAAACTGAGCAGAATGGACCTCAGAATGGTCAAGTTGATCCAAGTTGCGTAGAAAACTTGGTTGACATACAGGAAGTGCATGCCAGGGTCGAAGAAGACAATGTTCACGAAGAAGAGCTGTGCTGAAACCTTGGGAGATTGTGGAATCGTGTGGAGTCGGGCACGTCAATTTTACTGCTGAGCACCAAAGGAGCCGGGCAGTTGAAAGAATCAGCAAAACATCCACAGAGGCCCTGACGCAATGAAGTTACCAACATAAATCTAACAAAATAAACATATCTTCCGAGCGACGCCAGTTGAAAACAGGAAGTTCGCACATCTCGATGTGGAGGTGGAGTCCAGCAAGGACTTGTGTGCTCGCGCAAAGCGCAGCAGCAAAGAGGTGCCAGAGACATCCAGGAGAAACAAACTCAGCAAAGGCCAGGGCCCCGTCTTACCTGAGCATTTGATATGTTTGGCAAGGTTTCAACTGGTGTCAACTGGTAAACCCAAGCTGGACGTTGCGAAGGAAACCGGAAACCACTGATTTTGTTGGGAAGAGCCCACATCCCACTCATGAGTTGCTTAGTTCTGCTTGAGTTGCTCTTGCAGGCGTAGTGGAAAAATGCCAAGGTGGGTAATCTCGAAATGATCTCCACACAGTAGTGAGCCGTGACCAGCTTCCTCAGCTCTCTCAGTGAATCTTACGCACATCGTCACATCATCCTGATCATATTTCATCATGTTTCCACAATAGCTCCAAAGGAATTGACGGATTGACTCTGCAGAGACCATTGAAAGTGGTCAGAAACTGGTTAGAAACTGAAGCTGGGAAGCCCAAGCTGTCTACAAGACTTTGCGTCCTTTGCTACTATCCTTGCTGAATGAAATGGCTGCCATGGCTCTTGTTCCTCCTCACAAAGACGTCGTCCACCCAAATGTATAGCACGAAATCAGCGATGCCGAAGCTGAGGGACAAATAGCCAGCGAAAAAGACCACCGTCAAATGAAATGGATTTGATGCTGTCAAAGCACCATCTATCAAAAGACCCATGTGAAACCTAAGTGACACAGAGATTTCATAGATGGACGGTAAAGTTTGACTTGGAACACGACAAAAACGCGAAACAAGTGGCACAAACCTTTCACAAAATTATGCTGCCTGTAACTCATCAAAGCAAAGAACATCAAAGAAGCCCCACTAACCCTCTCCAGCCAAACTAACCCTCTCCAGCCAAGATGCCACAAGGAAACGAAGGCCTGGCTGGGCCGTGACACTACTGCCCTCCTCCCTACTCCTATCGACTTTCCAGTCTAAGATGTTCCCCAAGCTGTGAGGCCAAGTAAACCAGCATACCAAGATTGCCAAGAATGAGACACGCATTGTGCTGACTTTGAGGAACACAAGCAGCCGATACAGTTGGGTTGGCATGCTGATATGCAATTGTGTCAACCAAAATCATCACCATTCAGCCAGCATCCGCGCCATTCCGCGCCTGTGGGATATTGCAAATGCTCAACTTGCGTACTCCACGCATGGCGTTCTCCCCTGGGCTGCCCTTGGGAGGGTTGGACAGAGGATCTGGCGCAGAGGCTAATGGCAGCAACGGCTGTGAAGCCTCTGAATCTAAAACGCGATATTTCGGCCGTGGGCGACCACCTGAAATCACTTTGTCAGCCATCCTCAGTTCAGCGGGGAAGCTGGCAAAAAAAGGATCGGATCCTTCGGGGGCCGATGACGTAGCTGCAGAAGTTGCATGAGTAGGGAGGAAGAAATGCCAATGGACCGGCAAAAGGCTCAATATGAGTCAAAGCTCTGCCAGAAACAATCCCAACAACCACCAACCACAGCAAAACAGAAACCTAAGGCACTCATTTCTTTCAAGATCTTTCAGGACTGTGGAATTCAGCACGATGCCTTCAGCAGTGACCTTTCTGAAACCACCTCCCACTACGTCACAAACCGCCCTTGGGCTGATCCAAGGGTCTCCCATACAGCTGCTATTTGTAGAAATGAGGTCACCACCGCTACAGCTGTACCATGAGGACGATGGCGCAAACCTGACCAATGCGTCCTCATGGTCACAACCATTAGCAGCGTCGATAGCAGCCTTGCTGAGCAGAGCGGTGACAGCTGCTGGGGATCACTTGAATGTGATGGAGGCGATGGTCTGTGGACAGACCAGTGGCAAGCAAAAACAACTGATACAGACATGTACACAAACATGTCAAGAGCTCTAAAGAAGCTAACCTATCAAGAACATTCAAGAACTAAAGCAGCTATTTGCACAGAAAACTCCACTTCGAAATGAGCGGATTCGAATGGTATTTACAATGCTTCCAACAAATCACGACGTGATCGTCACAAAATGACAATTCAAGTCACAGGCCGAAGATCATCGGGGCAGTTGAAGGTCCTTTGCCTTCACCCGAGTACCTGGGAGCATCCAGCAACTGACTCTAGGATCTAAGATGACCTAAGGACTAGTCTTCCATGCCAGGGGAATTGATGAATTTCGAAGCCCCATGAAGTACCCTTAAATTGATTGGCCACTACCACACATGGATTTTTTGCTTCAGAGTCCTTCACTGATTCTGTGGATAGTAAGAGTACAAGGTTTCAGTACTTGTGCATACTATGCATATGCAGCAGGCTTCACAATATGTCTTGTTGAACCTACTGTTGCGTGTGGCAAGTGACCCGAGGAAAATCGTATTCTCTCCAGTATCATGCGTCCAAATTCATGGAGCCAAAGTTGGCTTAAGGCTTATGACTCGTTATGACCCATGACACCGCATTTAAATCACCAACTGGGCCAAAGTGCACAACAGCTGCAACGTCCAACAGGCGTTGAGTTGTAAGGAAAATGGCACGAGAAGACAAGCCAAGGACGCGATTCCATGATTGCCACTTCATGCCGCCGCGAGCTACGAAACGTAGAAAAATCACAGTGGTTAGGTTATTGTCTTGCGTCAAGCGTTGACTTCTATCTCACTCTTGTTTGCAAGCTTATTTGCGTTGGTAGTGCTGGTGTTTTTCAATGCAAAAAGTCCAATCTCGTGGAAATTCTCAGCAAAACTCAAACGTTTGTGGAATGGAGGAGGGCCCGTTAACGTTTGCTCCTGCAATCGTTTCTTGTAGACCGGTTTGCCCTTGCAATTCCCTTCTGCTCCAGGCGGTCTTTCGGAGTACTCTTGTCCCATCCTGTGTTCATCTGAGTCCAAGCCAGAACAGCTTGGGCGAGCAGACGGGCCGGTATGCATCCCAAGATACTATAGGTTCCTTCAAAGGGACAAAACAAGTAGAGCCATGGTGTTCACTTCCTGCTTTTCAAGGCTTTTCCATCTGCCTGGGAGATGCGTAAACATATTAAAAAATTACTTACCTCACCTTATCACCTCACCAATAGGCCAAAGACGAATTTCTCCTCGGCTGGTCAGACCATAGTTTCAAGCCCCTTGCCCGGGTTGCATCAAACAGTGGATTTTCCAGGACGGTATGGAGGAAAGAAGATGACTCAACTGAAGCGAATGTGGATCCACGCCCAGCCATCTGGCCCGGTCCTGCTCGTCCCCGCGCAAAGTGCCATTGCTTTGTAAAGCTGAAGCCATGTCCAGCAAAAGCACTGCACCCGCATAGATGTCTTCGTGCAGAAAGACCTGCACGTCAGAAAGACCTGCCTTCACACCAAACCCCCAAGACCGTGATTCAGCTACACATCCAAGTCCTGTGACCCCAAGTGCAGCTGTCCATAATATATATCTATATAAAAATTGTAAAAATCTATTCAATTCAACTTAAGATCTACTGCAATCTCTTGACACTTATCTTGACTCCTTGATTAAACAGAAGTGAGATGAAGGGAGGTGAAAGAACTCAGCTGGGAGAATGGCGACCTCACAGACTCCCACAAGATACCTGGCCTTCTTTGATTTTCCAGGTTGTCCCACTGCCAACTTGGATCCCAAAATGCCACAGGAATGACCGAAACGGCCATGGGGCTCTGTCCCTGACAGCACCGATCTAAATTGCCCGTGGCTCACGGTGTAAATGGCACCAACTGCTGCCGTGCTGGAGTTGCCATGGGCGAAATGCCCAGGGGCTCCAATGAAGAGCTCTTGACCTGTGGTGCTGTCTAGCCCAAATGTGCTATGAATGCTATGAAAAAGGGTTTCAATGCATTTTGAAAAACCTTGATGTGAAAAGCAATAAATTGCACAGCACAGTTCCATGCACTACTGCATGTGGTCGTGGCCAAGCCTTGCGCACAAATGCAGCTTCCAAACTTCTCCCCAGCTTGCCAGCCAGCGTATTCTTCCTCCGCCTGTCAGGAATCAAATAACACTTTATATTAATAATATTATAGTTATATAATTACAAATGACCGGACCAAACATGATTCCAAAGAATCCTTGCCAAGCAGAAATGCGTGTCCCAATCAGAGAACACACATACATGTTGCATCTGTACAGCAAGCCTGGCTCACCGGCAGAAATTTCCTCATTCCTTCCTCAATCATCCAACTCTAAAGCCCCAAATCCGCAGAATCTTCCGCAGACGCCCTATCCCACCAAAAGCCAAGCCCCATCCAAACATCCCAACAACTTCGGCCTCCGCCACCGTCACCGCGCTATGTCGCCGCGGCGCAAACACGTGGACCTTCCCCGGGCGCATTTGCTCCGCGTCGTCCCGGCCGAAGTAGGGCGACCCCACCGCCAGGCGCTGCGGTGTCCCTGGCGCTGCAGGCAGGGCCTGCAGGGAGAAGCCGAAGAGGTCCGCCGGGCCAATGGCTGAAGCTGACCAGCATGGGTTGGTCAAACCTGCAGGTTGTAGAGCAGGATGGGTTGCTGGGTTGGGCAAAGTTGATGCAAGTTGGTGATTGGAATCTGGGATGATATGGGATGATGATCCGCGTGAAAGATGCTGGAGCTGAGATGGAGGATGGAGTCTTGCTGTGCATCTCAAATTCAGCACAAGTGCACTTGCGTTACATCAGGTCATCTGCACGAGTAGCTAGAAGATCCCAGTAGCAAAATCGAACGTATGCTGTCGGTCATGAGTCATCACAGGTGTCAATTGGCCACATGATCCTTTGCTTTCCTCACCTCCTTTCGAGCCGAAGAACACGTCAACCCGCCCAGAATAGGCCTGAGCCAAGGGGGAGCATTGGAGCATCATCTTTCGCGCAAAGCCCAGTGGCTTAGTTCTGCTGATGCACACCCCGTCCCGCACCTTCTACCCATGTGGCCCAGCGTGTTTCCTGCCTGTCTTTCAAAGACTTGATCTATAGGCCCTCTGGTGGGAGATCCCACCGCAAGGTCATCAATGCCATCAGCATCAAAATCTCCACAGGCCAAGGAGTGCCCAAATCCTTAAGCCAGCTTTACAGGAAAGTGCGGCGCTGAGCCAAGAAAAGCACACATCTTGAAATTGTGATGTGTGATGTGTGAGATCCAGAAATTGCTACAGTTGAGCTGGGCCGACGGGCTGTGTAGTCCAAAGTTTCCCACATGTTCCCCAACTGCCGCAATCCTTTTGATCGTTTGTGAAAAAAATGTGAATTCATGGTGCACCATTTGGAGGTTGTGTTTAGTAAGAAACCCTTTTACTGACTGTTACAGCTCAAAGGATCTCAAAGGCAATTCACAAGCCAAACTCTAAAACATGTCTGTGGAATTCGGCGACCCCGGACAAGTGTCGACCGCCGACATGGGCATCTGGCGCAGGTAACGACACGGTCCCTCCAGTGGATGGTTTCCTGGCCAGGGGCAAAAATAGGCAAATCAGCTGGCAGCGCCAGAACCAGCAAAAAATGAAAGCAACTGATAAGATTCCAAGGATGTTGTAGTCTTTATGGTGGCTGGCGAATCACTGCAGATCAAGAGTCCTGGCATGGCTGGATGATTTGGGATTTCAGTGTCAGCCCATGGAGCATAGGCAAATCCAAGCGAGATATAGAGATAAATTCTAATCGCCTTGACCCTCTACCCATTTTTGACCCTGGCTCACAACTGAACCAGCGGCGCCTGATATTCACCTGTCCCAGCAATGGCTTTCCTGGCAATGACCATCCGGGAGCACCAGAAATCTCCTGGTGCGCATGATTCTGAGACAAGAGCGCGTCAGCAGTTACAGTAGATGGACGGGCCCCGATATACCAACATACCAATTCATAGTCTTGGTCCTACTGGGTATGGCAGGTATTGGGCCTGGGTATGGCTCACCACGGTGCCATGCCGCCAGTGACAGGATTGTGATTTGATAGGAACGAGATCGTGCACGACTCTGGCATTGCAATCCTCTAGATCACCATCACCATCCACATCGCAGAACAACACGGAGCTTCCGTCATAACCGTACCTCATGCGGATCATTTGCAGAACTCCCAAAAATCCGACAAAGAGTGCTAGTAATCTTGGTGCCGCTTGCTACCAAGAAGAATCATGCCAAGACTCCATATATCCATCAACAACACCTAGATCACCATGGGCCATCATGGGCCATCATGATATACCCAGCCGGTTCCCAGCTGCAGGTCACAAGCCGGTCTCGTTGAGGTGAGTCGGGGAAGCCACCCGTCTGGTAGCTTGGGGCCCAATCAGCACGGCGCCTGGCGGCTGCGGGATGGATCCAGGAGGGAACTTCTTGGAACGCCCCCCTGGGTGAATAACTTGACTTTCACGATTGGGAGGGGATGTGCCACATCTGGTCCAGATCATTACAATCTGATTATCATTCTAAGGGCAGCTGAAAGTTCGGGTGACAACCGGTACGAAGGTGGAAGCAAAACGAGCACGGAAGAACAGAAAGCTGACCCAGCAGGCTGGGAAAGCAGCGGACAAAATGTAGACTCTCTGGAGATGCAACGCACGGTAGTCAACGGATCGATCCAGCTGCCAGAGCATGCCAAAGCAGCAAACCCTCAAACAACAAACATGTTGTAAACGCACCAAATTGAACAACCCCAACACAATGAATGTGGCGACATGAGAACAAAAGATGCTTCCAAATAATTGAGGACCCAGTTGATGGATGTTGATGGTCGATTGCAATAGCAGAAACCCATGGTGATGGCCTTCTGGCAGCACCGCCACGTCAGTGGCATGGGGCTTCCCTAAGCTCAGCAGCTCACGCAAGGCATACGACTTCCTGGGGATGGCTGGATGGCTGGTCCACCTCAATTAATCTTCGGTAAGTGTGTCTCATCAGCATCAGTAGGGCCAAATGATAAAGGTCCCATCACGGAGTCATGCGATGAAACTTCTAAACTTAGGTGGGTCGACAGTAGCTTTGAAGCCTTGTCCATATCATATCCGCATTAAGTCCGTGGATGGTTCCTTACGTATTTTGAGCTCTGCGAAATTCACACACACACACACACACACCTGTCAAGTTGGGAAAAAGGTATATAACACATCTGGACATCTGGATGATTAGAAAAAATCCAAAGTGGTTCAGCCAGCAGGCAACTATCGATTCAGCAAAAAAGGCTATGGTCGATGCCCACAGCCCTGTTCAGCTTAGCAGCGTCCTGGTGTCCAAGATCAACTCCTCAGCTACAAATATCCACCCAGAATCTACAGTTTTCGCATCACTTTTGCAGCTGATGAGTAACTGCAGATGGATATCCATGGATATCCACTAGTCAAGGATCCTTCTGCCACCATTTGCCAGTTTCACGGGTCAAGGGTCCATTAAATCTGTTGTCCATCTTCTTTGTCAATCAGCTAATGCAGCTGATGGGCTGGAGGGGGAACATCTGGCGGACCATCCAAAAGCCAGTGCAGGAATTTCTGCCATGCCACTAGGCCTGGTCAGTTCTTCAAAGAAATGGCGTGAAAGTCGCCATGCACCCGCCCCCATTAAATGGATATGTGAATAATACGAGTGGTGACATGGAAGGAAAACAAATGAGCAAAATGATGTATGCTGCGGACCAGATTGCAACATCTATTGATGTAGGAATGCTACCCCAGGTGCTAAAATGCACCATATCATCAAAACCGCCGATCCAGAAGTCCAGCAGCTGCTCCTGATGTGTTGAGAGACATCGAAGAAAATCTCAAAGAAAAAAAACCCTATACATTAACATTACATGATGTATGACAATATATTACAAAATATTCTGACTCCACACTCCAACAGAAATCATTAACTTCTATGAGCATAGAACAGCTGATGTCCTGAAGAAATGGCCCCGGTCGCGCATATTTTGGAAATAAAAGCTCCCCGCCGAAGCGCACAGCTTCCACGGCGGCACGAAACTCCACACCACATTCCTTGGCTCGCCGCCCAAACAAACCTTCCGGTGGCCTCTGTGACTGCGAACGAATGGGATAATGCACAAACTGACTTCCATTTCCTGTTGCAAACTGCTAGATTGTGCAAGAATTGCAAGAATAGATGGGATGAGCTAGAATCTATCCATTTGAACCCTTAGCATCCCCTAGTCTCAAACCTACCACTCAGATTTCCGCATATGAAATTCAACCTTAGTGTACTCATGCAAGTCACAGATACTCAGAGTGTCGAGCGTAAGTACAAATATGACACCTCTGGTGGTTGCCAAGCCGAGAGTCGACGATCCATCTGGAGCTGACGTTCGGATGCGCCTGCGGCTCCCGATGGAAGATCTCCACGAGGTCGGCCACAGGGATGAACCACTGCAGCGGCTGAATATTCCCCGTGCTGCGGAGCTGGTGGTGGATCACAAACCTGGGACGACCGGTAGCTCCACGTAGGCCCAACAAGGCGATAGCTGCATCTGTAGTTTAAACTTAACGATATGCGTATGTATGTATGTATATTATATATGTATGTATATCTCTCTCTCTTTATATATATATATGTGTAATTGCAGGAGAACAGCTGGCTTCAGGGTGTCAGAATTTGCTTTTGCACAAACAGGAGAAGACTTTGAATATCTCTGAAGATCATGATTGCTGGGTTAGAGGGAGAATCTATAGGAAACAATGGTCTTAATCAGTAATATAGGGGGATCGAGAACATGTTGCAAATTCGGAAATGTGAAGGCTGCATTTCTGATGCCAAAATCTCTGAGGTCATTGCTCCCCTCCGGTATCTCCTTCCGAATGTGCCTCGCAGTGGCAGGGGGGAAACGAAGAAGTGGATAGCAAACAGCCCACATTAAACAAGTCTTACATATTTTTTACATTTTTTACAGCAATTTCAATAAGCACATACATATCACTGAGCAGAACAATTGCTATATGCTGTTATATGCTTGATACTGCTTTATTTTTCCACTTCATCTCAATTCTTGATCAGCAACCTAAAGGGGTATAAATTCTGACTGGGCGCCGTTTGACACAGGCGCCCTTGGCATCCATAGTCGATCTCGCCAAGGAATTGCAGAAATCCCAAGCCAAAGTTCCTCGTGATATTGTCCTTACAAGTCAGTATCAGGGAACAGAAAAACACTCGTGCATGCTGCATGCTTGATCAACCCCGTTGCCATGACAGATCATGACACAAGAAGTGCTGACATGGAATATATATATATATATATGCAAGCATTCCAAGCATCTGAAAGGTCATCCAATGTCATGCAATGTCATGCACAACCAATCTTTAGATCCAAATGCACAACCTCTTAGATCCAAATCTAAAAGGATATATTCTCTCCCAAGTCTCAGCCTTGACGCGCTGACCGTGCCAGTTCATGTCCTCGGGCAATGTGATCAAGGAACGAGGGCTTGTCATTTTCGACCATTGGTTCAAGCAAATTTATAAGTTCCTAGCTGATACATTCTTGATTCTTGACCGATCGCTCAAGCTGGATCAATCTGGTTCAATTGCATCCAGCGACCAGCGAAACGGATTCTTTCAGCTTATCTGCAGCTTCTGCTTTGATTAGCACAAAACTTGTGATCAAGTCAATCTGTTTTGGGCAGTCTCTCATGTCGCACATGTTTCTCAGCTGTAGAACTTCCCAGTGCTAGCAAGCTGCTGCTGCATAGTGTGACACAGCGCCAAGCAGAAATGCAACTAACTTTGCACCATGCTCATCACCATTCTGCCAGTTTGGATACCTCGCATGGCCGTTTGAATTTGGCCCTGGCTGGAATGGGGTGTTCCCCGTCCCAGGCAGTTCTACTACTCATGGGGACGCCTACATTTCCCGTCCGTTTCTTTGAAGCTAATCATGGGATCTGGCAAAAGTTGCAGCTTACCTCAAGATCGTCATGTCTTTCCTTCCATAGCTTCATAAGGGTGCTGGTCTTAGAGGTTTAAGACCTTGCCTTCAACACCTTGCACACATCCAGTAAAAGTGAAGCGGATGGTGGACTACTTTTGGATCTTGAGGATGTTCAACTACCTTTGGGTCCCACAGTCCTTAAAGTTTGCCTAAGGTGCTTTTCGCGGATGTACTTGGCGGCCTTAGCATGGAAGGTATGCCAATGAGCATCTTCACCTGGCGTAGTGCGCAATGTATTGGCACCGCAAATCCATCTGAAATCGATTGACACTGGCCTCACCATGGAACCCCTGAAGCATGGAGGTCTTACGGGATGCACACTGGGCAATTTCCGGATTCGGACTTGTTGCATTCTCCCAGAGGCAATGAACTTGGCAATATGGCTTTGACAGGCCTGCCTGCTCCATGGTCCGTGCCACAAGCATACAAATAGTCTGGAAAGGGTGCGCCAGCAATCAAGGCTTCTGGATGTTGTGCAAGAATGGAAGAAACATTCGCCACCTGAATTTCAAGGGTGAGACAGTCGTGTTACATGCAAGTAATCCAAAACGGGCTTTGTGACACAGCGACCGGACCTGGAAATGAAAAGAAGCCGATCTTGATAACCTCAATTAACCTTGGCGCTAGGTTACCAGGTATGTGAATCTTGGACCATGATGGCTATAATGCTTGGGCGACCATCCCCAACTGACTGCAATTTTCCCACCTCTCAACTCTCTTCGGGCAACAGCTGCTCTCCCATCCAATACCCCCACGGTTTTTTTCTGCCCAACCTCGGTGGAAAACAATTGATGTGCTTTCAAGGCCACTTCACTGTGCAGGGTCATGCCACAGCTGCACCTTAGAGCCCATTTGAGAGAAACTGAAAGGGCCAAGGGCTGTGCATCATCCTTGCGCATAATGAATGGGTCCCTGCATGTGTTGGCACTTGCGACTTTCGTTCATCAGTGTTGAAGGCTCTGCATGGACTGTTTATGATCCCGGAAGGAGCCAAAAATTAAACTTGCGGAATTGCATCCGGACAAACAAGCAATCCATTAGAATTTGCCAAGCAACGCCAAGAGAGGCAATGTTGCTACCTAGGCATTTTGGAAGAATAGTCTTACTTTGTGACCGTTTGCGGAGTTAAAAGTGGCAACGAAAACCTGCATCGCACATTCATCGTATTCACTGACTTGATAAATTGCCCAATTCTGTCGTTCAAGGAAAGCCTTGCAGGAAACTTGGTATGAGCCTTTAACAACTTGGTATGAGCCTCGTTTACCATTTGAGCTGTCAACAGTATCAACATGCGAGTCCTCCATGTCCTTCTGCCAGGTTGCTAGCAAGCCAAAGCGCCACCAGATCTTCATGGCTCCACCAGAGGTCATGGCTGAAGTCAGAATGTGCCAATGGGATTGCTCAGTTGCATTGAATTGCCCAAGTCGTTTTAACTCCATCAGTGGGTCATGATGGTCATGTTGTATTGTACCAAGGATATGAGATTGTAGATATCATCTAGAATTGGCGTCTATGGAAAGCATGGGCCACATGGGCCAGGGAAACCACAATGTGACCTTACGGATTGTTTTATATTAACTGTATTGACTGAATCCCAAGCATTGCTCAAACACTGCCAGTTGCGCAGGGTGGCAGCATTTGAAGTTCTTGGCGTATGACACCCACATTCCATATCATTCCATGTTCATGGGACTGCTTTTTCCAGTTGGCTCAAGAGCGTCTGACCCCGACAAAGCGACAGCATGCAAAAAGCATGTGCAGGTGATACCAAGCATGAAGCACGATCACCTTCAGCAAGATGACAGTTGCAATTCTCAATGGCTCTGTTGGACAAGGAGCTCCGCAGCACTAAGATGTGGAATGGGATAGCGCTTCACCCGGTCGTGAAAGCCATCGTGGCTGAATGGCATCTCACCTGGATGTCTTTTCGAAGTGATTTGTGGCAACTCCAAGCGAGTAGTGTTTTTTATCCTTGTCTTTTAATGACCAGTAACATATATCATAACCCATGCAACTGTCTACGCCGAGCCTACGCCATTGCATGAGGTAGCCTACGCGGGGTATGGTATTTAAATGTATTTAAGGGGTGCGTCTGCGAGCCTACGCGGTGTAGGCTTTGCCTACGCGGCCATGGAGTCTTGTTGTTTTCCATTGTGGCATGAGGCTTTGGAACCACAAACCACAAATATCACAACTTGCCAGGGCAAAATGAATGAGTTCTAACTGTTGCCAACGAGTGTCTACACAAAGCCTACGCGGTGTAGGCTAAGACGAGCCTACGCCAATGCCCACCGCAACCTACGCCGTCTGCATTGGAGCCTACGCCTGGGGCATAATATGTCTTATGGAGTTCCCGCTTTATCTATTTTTCTGCCTCCAGACAAAATACATCAAAAAACGCTACTCAAGTGGGGAGTCCGAGAAAAAAAAAGTGAGGCGCCCTGGCACCGCCGTCTGCCACCGACCTCGGGCCTCGGGCCATCTGACGGGCATGCTCCGCAGCAATGTCCGCAATGCCCTGACACCACTTCCTGGGAATAGGTTGCTTTTCAGTGTTTTCTACCTTACAAGACCGCAAAAAAAAAAAAAACTTGGACTTGGAACCTTGACTTTGAATGAAAGGTTGTATCGGTAGGTTCAATCCAAGCACTGGAGTTCTCTATATGCTTCCTTGGATGCCTCAGCACAATATGCTCCCATTCGCAGCACACACAGAGCACCCATCATGACATTCCCCCGGCAACTCAGGCTATCCTGAACCAACACATCCAAGTCTCAGTGGAGGAATCTTCTGGGATCCTCGGAAGATGTTGGTTTCATCCAAAGCCCGTCGTGCCAAGTACTTGGGGTCGTAACTTCTGGACACCAACTGTCCTTAGGCCGGGCCGACCGTTGAACAAAACCTGGCAAGGATCATTCTTGGTCATCTTACCTTCCACCTGCCATCACCTGCCAGTATGGCTTGACATGCTGCGTTGTGCTCAGCCACCAGGAATCTAGAAAGAAATTGGTACATATTGGTACTAAAATCGATGAGAATTTCGTGTTGGTAAAAATTTTGCACGCACTTTGGCCTGGGCATGCTGGCAGATGCTGGCACTCTTTGCCATGCTGCCATGCTATTATTCTCCCTGACTCAAACGAGGTCTATTCAGTGCGACCAGGTTTCCATAGGTCGAGGCTTGACCCAAGCTGGTCTCGTACTCTTTGGCATACCTAAGCGGATGCCTGGTTGTTGAGGTCAAAGTCATTGTCATGAAATAGCTTAAATTAAGGATGCCAAAGAGTTTCCTTAGAAATCTTAGAGTTCTCGCGAGATTATGGTGCAGAAATGCCAGCTTATGCATGCAACATCTAAAGGTGTCTGTGAGAAATTGGAACCAACATGAAGCATGAGAGGGGATATCTGTTCCCTGACTCGTGCCACCAACACAGTCAGTCACTCCCCGAAGCAAAAGAAAAAATGTCCAAACATTCTCCAGAATTTTCCAAAGTTGGGGTGCTAAACACATATCATCAAATATCACCCCCATGCAAATAGAATGGCACTCAGTATGCATATCTTGTAGAAGCACCAGTGACGTTTTTCCATGTCGGCCTGGGTGCAAGGGCATGTTCCCAATCGCCTCCTCAACCCGCATGGCTTCCAAATCCTGGAGGTTGAACCTGGGAGGCCGCTGATGTCCGAACTGCAGCACCAATCTGGAGTCTGAGGTAACTATTGCCTGGATGCCTCGATTCATCTTCATAGTCTTCATTGATCTTTATTAGTGTTACTCTATTCTGATCCATCTTGAGAATGCACAATTCACAGTGTGTTTAAGGGATGTTGCACGAAGCGGTCTTTCTACTGTAGTAGTACCATCATATCGCCCTACATGTATATTCAGATCTGACTCTATCACGCCCAAACAAACCATGCATTGTTGACCTACAGCATGCACGGAAACTATGGGGGACAAAGTAATTAATGATAAAGCATCACCCTTCACTGCGTGGCACGGAACACTAATAAACCTGGTTTACAACATCGATCCATCAATGTTTCATAATCACGCGCATTGAAACTGCCTATAGTCCCGAAACACAGCTCCTAAAAAGCGCACAGACTTCAGCAAATGCGGATCAATATCACCGCGATGCAATCATCCAATCTGATCCAATCAAATCTTCATCTAAATCTCATCATATCTCATCAATATTTCCGAATTTCACATTCATTTCGTGAAATCATGTGGGAAAAGCCGGGACTTCCATAGGATCCCCATAGGATTCCCATGGGACGCTGAGTTCCACCCAGCTGCTCCCGTTTGCCCGGATAGCGCTCCGCCAAAGGTCGGCTGGAGTCGATGATGCGATGCTCCAGGCGATACACGGAGGGATTGGGACGACGACCTGGGCAACGAAATGTGCATGGCATCGAGGAATTTCTACAGTAGACACTATAGGAACCTCTATTTATATTATAAATATGTGTTTGTGAGTGTTTGATATCATGTATAAATACACATATATACATTTGTGTGTGATACAGTACGTATATGTGTATAAAGAGAGAGAGGCTTCTCTAGCATGCCTGTGTTTTATATGGATCGGGTTCAACCCTGGCACCCTAACACCAAAATAGTTGGTTATGAGTTGGTTAAATGGTGGTCATCGCTCCAAAATATGATATCATGGGTCTAAATCCATCTCCATATAGTGCAACCATGTGCAACCTGTACCATTGGAATCCCTTCGAATCATTTCATGTCAAACCAGCTGCCTTCCCAACATACGGCAATGGCTCTTTGAGGGCTTCAATATGCCAAGTCAGTCGGATGAAATACCCTCCAGTAAACTAACATAACTATGGAAAATCACAATTTTTAATCGGAAAATCCACTATAAATGGCCATGTTCAATAGTTATGTTAGTTTACCAGAGGGTACTGATTCCAAACATTTCATTGAGTTTCTGTTCCAGTGGTCGGTGTTCGATCCCTGCGATTGGCAGTTGGAATTCCATGTCGCCAACTCCCACTCTATTCTTGCTGTGCCCGTTTTTGATGGCACATATTCCCATGATTGGTGGCCAACTCCCAATTTCATCATTTTTTGGCGTGTTGATTGCAGAAAAATGTATGACTTGAATCTGTCTGAAAATGGTGTATGCTCCCCAAACAGCAACTTTTACCAGGGAAAATCTGGGAACATATGATGATTCAGCATGATTAACCAATGGATTTAGAGGTAAATCCTTGGGTTGACCCTTACATCCCCTGGCCCCATTTCCCCTGCCTGCATCACGCATCGCCTCCTGAAACTTCCTCGGGTCGCGGGCGCGCCTGGCATGAACCTCCGCGATGAGTTCACCTGGATCAGTGGGGAGGGGGAACAGCTGCTTTTGGAAACCATGCTTTTGACCACCTAATCTTTGTGTGTTAATATCTATATATATATAGAATATATTATATTAATATACTATATATTATATATTACTATATATAATTAGATCTAATTAGTATGTTAATATACTAATTAGATCTAATTAGTACTATGTAATATGTACACCCATGTGTCACAATATAGGGGGTTCCTGTCGTCCCTTCAACCAATTCTGGGAAAGGTATGGATATCGGCTATGGTACATTACATCTACATACATCTACATTATCCCTCTATATGATGATCTGCTGTATCTACTATATCCATGTAGTGATCGCCAATTCGATCACTCTATTCATCATATTAATTTCTTCGTTCATCCATCTAAATATGTACCAAACAGACATGAATCTGGCAGACTTTTTGCACACATGCTTTAGCATTGAACATTCCACTTTTTCTAGCAATACCCATTGACTTTCTAGGTGGCATCAAACCTAGCAAATCCCATTGACTAGTATGAGCGCCGTTCTGCTGGAAAAGCCCCAACAAAAGAACTTCCAAAATCATCGCTGCTCTGCAGCTGGGCTGCGTGCAGTTGTGGTAGCAGCTTCACTTGGAGGCCCGTCATCAGGAACATCGGCCCAGTCACTCTTGACCTGTGAACACAGATTGCAAGTATCTCAGTATATCTCGGTATATCGCAGTATCTCCAACAATTCGCCAAGCATTGGTTTCCCACTCAGCCATGCGATTGGGGGATCCCAATTTTTATGAGGACACTGAGGACACCTAAGCGGACTGCATCTGCATCTAAAATGCTGACTCCTGTTCTGAAAAAGACTGTTGTTTGCAAGATAGCAGCAACCCTGATCCACGATCATTTCACCAGCCCTGGGTAATCTCCCAGTCTGCTCTTGAAAACAGTGTGAAACATGCAAATGTGAGACGTGCTGCCTTCAGCAAATTTGGATCGTTACACGGTCTTCATGTGTTTACACATGATTCTGACAAAATGATACAACATGTACATTGATATCCAGCTTTCTGGAGCTCATATGTCAAAAATAAAGATGCTTGCAAGAAAAAAACATAGACTCTGTACAGGGTACGGAGTTGCCGAGCCACATGTAGTGTCACACTCCTAAAATCCTAAAGCTCAATGTCACAGGTCCCAAATTGGAACAATCTGATCCTGGCTGACTTTGCAAAGGGAGAACTTCCAGGCTCATCCCCTTTCGGGAAAAGTGCTGCCAGGGGGGTTCGTTCGAGATTCCTCCTCCTGCTGGGACTTGGAGACAATGATGTCAAGGACACTTTGCTTTCCAGCCGCTCATTCCGTTCATTCCGTTCCATGTGGCTCACAAAGGAGGTCAAGGCATCCTCCGACTGCTCCAGTGACTGCAGTGATTGAAGAGGCAGCTCCAAGGCCCGTGCTGAGGCTTTGGGTGTTTCCAGCTTCACTGCAGAGCTGGGACGGCTGGGCCTCCCACCACGGCTGGGCGGACGGCTGTTGGACGCCCGGCCGCTGGCCGGACGGCTGGAGGCACGGCTGCGGCCACTCTGCGGCCGACTTCTGGCGACCGGCAACGGGTCCTTCACCACCTCCGCCGCCACGCTGCCAGCGTCGGGCTCCGCATCCCCAGCCTCAGCTGCTGCAGCCATCAGCGACTCAGCGGGAGTTCGCTTCATCATCACGCGGCGGTTGGAGCGGCCCTTCTCCTGACTCGGCGTTTCGGCACGTCCCACGGTGAGAGGAAGGCACAGCAATTCACTCAGAGGTCCGGCCACCAAGGTGGCACTCTCTGCGCGGCGGACGCCTCCCAAGCCTGGTGCAGCACTGCGGGATCGGAGAATGCCACGGTGACTGGGGGACTTGTAACCACGACCTGCAACAAGGTAGTTCTCTAAAAGGGCTCGAAACTGCGCATCACACGTGGGTCCCACCAGAAATCGTTCCAGCTCCGCAGCTGTCATCAATGCCAGTTTCTCCAAGGCTTGTTGACCTTCAGAACGCCTGGCAAGGGCTGGCAGAAGGCTAGCCAAGTGGAGGGCACTGCCATCCAAGACGGAACCATGCTCCCAGTAGAGCTTCACCAACCGGATCAATTCTGCCCTGCAAGCCATTTGCAATCGATCCACCACCGTGGTGTCATCTCCATAGTTGGCCTCCCAGGGCCACAATGCGATTCATGCGGTTCCCATCTTGACAGGTGTTGGATGCTGAAATAGCGAAACCAGCCATCCAGATCAAGGTCGAAACAAACAATCAACAAAATTGCGCAAAAAAAATACCCAAAACCTGGACATGGTGAAAGGAAAAACTTTCAGCACCTCGCAGCCACAAAATCCTTCCAGCCTGAGATCTGATGCTGCAAAATGCATCCAGTCTGGCTGTGACCTCCAGCTGTGATGCCTTGTGGCGATCGGCATGGCTCAGCCTGAGAGCGTGGCTCACCACTTTTCAACGTGGGTGAACAAATCATAACAAATCCATCCACCTATAGGAGAAGCTATAAAATGCTGGAGCTGGTAAGTATAGGCACTAGCAGTGAGATGTCGGACAAAAACAAAATCACTGCCCACTGTTGTAGAGAATCATCCACTATAAATAAAGTAATGCTACTGCGGTGAATGTAGATGAGGAATGATGAGGATAAGGGATGGCAAGGGTATGTTCAGTTATATTTAACACGTCTTGAAGTGGGAATTTGAACATTTTTGAACTGGGGACCCCAGAAATGGCTCCGGATCTGTTTGCCATGATATCACCCCTCCAACCTAACTCTCCGACTAGTTTTCACTGAGTGGACAGCTGAGAGCAAACCAATGTCAAGTCGAGTGGCTGACTGCAGCGATTGTGGACTCTGATGAGGTACTCCAGGATTGCCAGTCGACATCCATTCTCTTGAAGGGCAAATGTCGCAGGATCCACCTCCCTGAGATTCGACCCCCGAACCCGGGCTCCAGACTTTTCCATCTTATCCCATCCAAGTGTGGCAACACTCCGTGCCTTGGCTAGTCCAAATGGGTCCAGTGATGTCCAGTGAAAGTCAGTGAAAGTCACACATCAACAAACATCCAGCAAATGATTTAGCTTAGATCAAGCATGAACAAACCTGTCTGAGTCAGGACAACTTTATCCTAAAAGCAAAAACTGCATTCCCATCTCCCCATCCTATTTTTAACATTCATGAACATCCCACCAAAAGTTCTAAAGATTCTAACCATCTCACATCATCACACCGGGTTGCGCGTACCACCTTCGCCCGCGCACACGGCAAGGCCCCCTGCTGCGCTGCGCCCTGCGCTGCGTGCGGTGCGCCCTGCGCCTCCTCGCCGTCCTCGCCCTGCGGTTCCTCCCGCGGCCGCGCCAGGGCCACGATGCGGCGGCAGCAGAGGATGGCGCGGGAGCGCGGCCGCGCCTCCAGCGCAGCGCCATGACTGGGCGGAGGACCAAAGAGCAACGAGGCCAAGACCTGAGGGATGGGCATGGGGTGATGCAGAGCTGCATCTTACAATTCAGAATCTTCACGTATCTTTACTTTCCATCCTTCCGCAATATTGTGATGGACATGTGATTGACATGTGGAATATGGTGGATTGATGTGATGTCAAAATGGGAGGTTGTATTCAATATTCCGGGAGACCGTCAAATGCGTACAGTACCTTTTTTGACACAGTTAGGGTATGCTAGGGTCCAAAGTTTTACAATCCCAAAATGCCAAAGCAATGGCGGCAAACATCTTGCAGAAACCTTGTAAAACTGTGTCTGGTTGGTTGAGTAGCCACCGGTGAGTCATCTACAACAAACTGGTTTGAAGGAGGTCAAGGGTTAAGTACAATTGAACAGCAATATGATGTGGGATGGAAAATGCTATAGATTTCATCTTAGGTAATCCAAAAGCCAATGGCTAGTTCAAAACAGTGGGGCAGCATGTTGGATGAATTCGGCTTCAATTGGTTGGTAATTTCAACCCCTGCTGAACAACATTATCGATGATGAGTCAAAACGAGGAGAACATCCGCAAATCGTGTTTACAGCAAACTCCCCTTTTGTCATACATGCTTAAATCACTTGTCCAGATTGTTTTCTATCATTCTTCGGGTGTATATCGCAATATATATATATATAATTATATATGTATATATATTATACTGTATTCCTTGGTTTTACCATGTTTTACCCACTCAAACCCTCCAAAAACCCTCCGAAAACCTCCCAACGCACGCGCCAGGCCTGCGAGGACGTGAGGCGCTCCGCCGGTTTTCGCCCCCGAGGCCAGGGCTTCATCGCTTCCTGACTGTCCACGATCACCGCGTAGTGCTGCACCGCACGGCTGGTGGGGAAAAGACGAATGAAGTTCCGGTTCCGGGTGCACTCCTTAAGGCGCTGCTATGATCAAGGTAGGAGAAGGGATGAGAAGGGATGAGAAGGGATGAGAAGGGATGTTGGTTGATATTTCCCTTGTTATTTTGTGTCTTAGGATTCTTTCGCACATGTTCAAAGCGTTGTTGATCTGGTAGACACTGAACAACTTTGAAGCCAGGAGAATTAAGAATAGTTACAGTATATTATGTTATTTGTATATAGGCAATGATAGACACATCTAAGCCATCTAAGTAAGAAAAAAAGAGACCCGACCACCGCTTGCTGTTGCCACATCAAGATTCCAACAGTGCATTGGCCGCACTCCTCAACTCTTCCAGTTCCAGGGCTCCCAATGGTACGGATGGCAGATCATACAACTCCTCCGCATCCTCCGCCTCCACACTTTCCTTAGGCCTCAGCAGGGCGGAACGCCCCCGGGTGAGTTGGCGCTTGCGCCGCTCCGGCGGCCCAGGCGGTTTGCCCGGGACCTTCAACACCTTGGCCTTGGCCCGGGTAGCTTCAGCCAGGCGCTGCTTGCTGACGCGGTTGATGCCCACCAGGTTGAAGCAATCGGCCAATAGGGAGCCCTTGATCTGCCAATCCAAGGGACTATCAGCTTGCATGCTAGGGCTCAAATTCACCTCCAAGAGCCAGGGTTTCAGCTCCTTGTCCACCAGGACATCAAATCCTCAAGAGATGAATGAGGTGCGTCAACAATCCCTTGAGATCCCTTAACTACCTTTGTGGCACTTGCAAATTTAGCGTCAGAAATCGTCAGAAAGGAGTTCTAAAGGGAAGACCGAGAGTCCGTAGAGCTCAAAACAGTTGTGGCTGTGACAAGCAGTTGTCTTGGTGCGAGCGCCTATGACTGGCTCTACTGCCAAGAGGGACTTCATAATCACATCCATAATCCTGGTCCACATCAGCTGCACATCCACTCCAGTGCATTTCAAATGTCGATTCAAGGCACTAAAACTCCACTTGTGTCCCACATTGTCCGCATGCACCTGAGAATTCTCCACAAAGGTTGCTGAGCCTTTATTGATGGAGTAGTTGGTCAAATGCCGATAGGCATCTGTCAAATGCTGCGGGTCATTGCTGTACGGCCGACACGCGAAGCGCACTAGGCCTTCACGGTAGACGTAGGCGCGCAGGGGTTCATAACTGGTGACCAAGACATACCTGGGTTTCAATTTGAGAGCCAACGGATGAAGATTGGAAATCAAGAAATGTCATCCTCCGAATTCTCCGGCTGGGAAAAGGAGATGAAACAATGATGAAATACATGAAATCATAATAAACTCACATTCAAAAAAACTTAAAACATCCGTGGCACACTCGGAGATCAAACTTGAGCCCTTGAATGAGAAGTGGATTCTTCACATATTGGGACACCACAGAGACCTCGTTCAACGGCAGGTCCGCTACATCTTTCAGGACGAAGATCCCGCGACCACGAGAGGAGGCATGGGGTTTGACGATCCAAAGTCCACCCTTCTTGTCGTACACCTCCAGAAACTCCTGAAGGCAACTTAAAAGCTCGTATAATCTCATACAGACTCACACACACACACTTTATATCTGTCCTCATCTTTGTTCACCTTCATCCTCGTGTCCTAGTTCATGATACTGAGCTATACAGAGCAGTTCGCAATCGTCAAGAGAAACCAGATATTACATCATATACCATGATAGTTACATCTAGCAGGTACAAATCATCAAAGATCTGTGTCCCCTTCACCCGCTTAGTATCTCAGTCCTGAACTTGCTCTGGCAACACGAAGGTCTGGGGCACAAAATCGAAGGCTTCAGAGCCAAAGGTCTCTGCCATGTCTCGGAAGTTCATCCACAGACGATCCTTCCGGGTGAGCTCCGTTGAGCCAGGAAAATGATTCACTCGCTGGAACTCGTTCATCTCATGGTAGGCCATGTCCCGTAGGTTTGGCCCCGACCACTGGACCAACCAGTCCCTTCCGCTGGTGCAGGTCATGCCATTGCTGAGCAATGTGTCCCGAACCACGGGGGCGTCAGTGTGTTCGATACGAAAGGAAGGCGTCAAGACACTGGTGATTCGATTCACATCACGAGTCTCAGCTCTTTCTGCCTTGTCTTTGCTCTTCGTCTTGTAGACGGGCGGTTTGAAGTACATCACACTGAGCTCCTCCCAATCATCGCCCAATTGTTTCACCACTTCCCGCAAACTCTCTTTGGCTTGGCCCGCAATCTTGGCCTCGCAGTCCGGATGATCATTTTCCTCATCCGACTCATAGCCTGGCACATGTGCCCAAAGATCCCGTGCCGGCAGTTGCATCCACCCCCGGTCTGCTGACCGCAGTCTGCTGACCGGTCACAGGCACGCCGCGGCCATGGCGCCAACGCGTGCGAAACAAAAGGTGGACATGCGGCAAACTCCGGACAGGGTCCCTGGTGGCTGAACCATTTCTTGTTTTCATTGATGGTTCACATATTTCATACTTGTGTGATCTTGTGTGTGTGTGTGTGTGGCAAGACATCCTGTCCTCAACTTCATGGAATTGCAGAGATTCAAAGATGTACGGTCCTGAATTTCTCGGGGCCGAATTTTTTTTTCTACAAACCGCATGAATCTTTGAGTAGGAACAAATGGAAGCCCTTACATGTTGCTGTACTCCTTGAAATCACGGGCGTCTATATACCCACATCTATCTATAAAATCACTAACGTCAGCATTTGAACCGACTGGCAATCGCGCAAGCATCATGGAGTCAATGGAAAGCATGCATAAATGGTCAAGCTCCACAGAATGCACCCCAGTTGTGCACCATGTATCTGCATTCATCTCAATACAATCAAAAAGATCATAGTTGAACCATGTCAGCATGATATAGCTACATCCAGTCGGAAAACCATGTTTCATCCACTTTCCAAGTGCGCACATGCCCACGCTTGGAAGTTGTATAAAATCCGGAATCCAATGCTTTACAGCGCAAACGGACCACTTCCAGCCGGTTCCCCTGGTACCTCAGGCATGACCGCGCCCACTGCAGGGATCCAGGCGTCAGGGTTGCGCAGCACCTCGTCCAACAAGGAGAAAGCACCTGGCCATGTCTGACCAGTTTGGGAAAGCAAGTAATGTGGGTAAAACAATAATAAACCACCCATTTGGGAATAGGATATACCACCTATTTATGGTGATTTAGGGGATGGTTTATTATTGTTTTACCAACTGCTTAACTTACACCCTGTTTGCTGGGCAGGGGGGCCTATGTAGTGGTGCAACGGTTTAGCATTATGGCTTCTTTTCAAGGTAAAGCCAATAAAGCCTGAACTTTAGGGATTGTCATTCTTGTTATATTTGTGGATCTCTCTGTCCATCGCCTTCTCGGAGAGCTCTGCTAAGCTAAAGGCGAGGAAAAAAACAACACATGTGCATGGTTTATCTGTTTTGTCTGTGTTGATTATTCTTGTTATCACTATCATACTAATTATATAATATTATTGTTATTGTTTTTGTATCATCATCATAGCGTTTACCACATTAATTAGATCCATGAAATGAATGGTATTGGCAGCCCGGATTCCATGTCTCCAAGCTACGCTCCATGCGCTGCGACATGGGATTGGCCGAGCCCACGGGATATCTCCACTCCAGGCATGGTTCCCGTTGATAGGCAGAGCTCCAGAAATCACCGGGCTGAAAACCTCATCGTTTCTAGGTTCCATCTGAGTAAGAATGATGCGGGAAACCAATGCCATAAGCCCACCTACTGCAACTGCCATTGTCTTGATGTTCATCGTTGAGCAATTATACACGTAATTTTATCCTGTGCCGTGAGATCTTTGCGAGGTCTGTATGAGTCGCCCAAAAGGATGAGATGGGGAGGGGGATTGGAGGGATGGAGAGAGTGCATGTCGTGGTTTCTCGCACAGCCAAAAATAAATAAGCAGGGATTCACCATGCTGGATCTGCAGAATGGATATGTCGCGAATATGCTGAAGCTTGCAATCATACAGAATCGCTTCCATTCTGACAGACATCAGCTTAACAGCAGCTGAGCAGCCAATCTTGTTCAGCAGCGAGACGGCGGCGGGAAAACGTCCGATGCGCTCTTTGAAGCGAACATTCGTCAGTCTGATCTGCCTGACTCTCACTCGGTGCGCCGGACATCCTCCCAAACCATCGCTTGCAAGGTGAGGAAATCACGGGAAAACACGGAGAAGTAACATTGCTGGCTTGCATGATCTCTGGTGCCACTTAGAGCATCTTGAGTATATTCAAGACCTGCAAATTCAGGTTTCAAGGATATGTAGGTCCATTGAGCCCTGTACTTTCCTTCATTGGTGCTATGACTGAAGGAAAAAACACATTCAAATCAAAAAGCAAAGAAAATCTTCTTTCCCAATGCTCATGGATTTCTATGCGCCAAAATCAGGCGTCATGTTTCATGACAGCTCCATGATGTCCCGTCGCACCTCACCCGGCTACTTTCAGGATCCGCCAAGATATTGTGCAACACACGGTGCCTGAGCACAGAGATTTCGGGGTGATATCTGGCATATTTCTTGAGGATGAAACATCCTGTAACATGATGAAACCACCAAACATGTTCCAATTTTGTGGATTTCTAAGCACCACCAGTGGCTGGTGATAGTTGGTCAATGGAGAGGATTCATCATTCAATTGTTTGTAAGCTTTAGCCATGCATGGGAATCGAATATTGTAAAATCTGGAACCCCCAATCAACAACTGTCAGCCAGGAATCTCAGTCCGAAACTGGGATGCCCGGCACGGCTTGCAAACATGAGAGGCGATGTAGCACTGGGACAGTGAAGAGTCGAAGTACGGCCAAGGCAACCTCTTCCTCCTGCCGCTGCTGCTGATTTCTAGCAAAAGACTCAAACTTTTGCACGAAGTATCATCAAGTCATGAATCCTAACTGTTCCTAACCGATAAATTCATATAAATTCAATAATCTCTGTGGATCTGCAGTGACCCCTCTGCATAACTCCTCACGAGCTCGGAGCATCTCTGGAGAGACATCGATGTCTTCATCGTTTTGATGGCGTTCCAACCTTCAAAGATGCGCTGTTCACAGGAGTTCAGGCCATGGATGGGGAGTCAACAACTGGAAGATCTGGAACTGGGCCATTGGAATCACTGATTGGTTTCATTGTGGTAATGAAAAAACCACTGACCACCAAGTGAAACTGGACATATTATGCATTCTAGTGTCTGTACTTCACCAGTCTGGAGCCTGCCAAAAAAAGAAATCAATGCCATTTTGATCGATTTGGCAAGTCTAGTAATGACTTATAGTAGAGATTCCCTATATCCCCCCATTGGATCCCCATTGGGTCCCTATGTTTTCTCCATTTTTCATGGGAAAAATCCCCCAATCTGCTCCATTCTGCTCCCCATGATGACCATCCCAGGCCCCCCGCACCAGGCCACGGCTTCGTCCAGGTCCGCCACGTCGCCCGTCTCCAGCGCCTTCCGCGCGCGCACGGCGGGGATCAGCATCTCGCGGAGCTCCGCGAAGATCTCGCGCCTCAGCTGCGGCAAGGACAGGTTGGGGTGATGAAACATGGATAACTATTAAAAATCTTAATCCGTATATATATATAATTAATTCTTATTACTATTATTATTTACTATTGTTATTATTTTTGTTATTATTATTATCATCATTATTATTATTATTATCATTATTCTTATTATCACTATTACTTATTATTATTATTATTGTTATTATTATTGTTACTATTATTATTATTATTATTATTACTATTCTTCTTCTTATCATTATTATCATTATTATTATTATTATTATTATTATATATTGCACCACCCCGCCAAATGTCTACCTTTCTTGTGCTAATTTTCTGAACATATACATATGCATGTGTGTGTGTGACAGTCTTGCTTGCCAGTCCAGTCCAGAATAATGAAATGGCTACTGAGAACCTACTGCTGCTACTCTTACAGGACGTGGATGTGCATTACAACACAGAAACCTGCAGCAGAACCAAGACGCTGCATGTCCGTCCAATGAGCCGGCACCTCATTGGAAGAGCAAGCCATTGGAAGCAGCGGTGGAAAACACGCGAACGGCAGCTGCTTGCAACTGATGTCGTTTCCATCTTTCAAATCAAACAGTCAATGGATTGGTTAATGGGAAAATTTACAGGAAACCCCTATATTTCATGGGAAAATCCATGGTTTCCTGTAAATTTTCCCTTAAACCAATCCAATCAAACAGAAACCCAACCTCCTCATCTTTCACCTCAGCCACCCCAGCATCTGCATCTGCAGATTGCTCAAACAGCTCATCCAACTCCTGCAGCCAGGCCAGTGACAGCTGGGTCTCGAAACTGTTCACGTGTTTTGTACTTGTTTATAAATGTTTATAACATCTAAATACTTGAATTTGCTTGAGGGGATAATCAAAAATCACAAAATAATCCCAGTAAATTCGCCGAAATGGTGAACCACTGGATAAACAATACGATATATAGATATTAGACATATAGATGTAAATATATACATATATATTATATACATGTGTATATATATAGAGATATATATATATATAATAGATATATACAAATAATTACTAATACATACATATAATATATACATGATACATAATATCAGATGTTGTATTTGGCTATAAAGTCTTTAACAACCCAAAACTGGTGCCAGTCAGGCCATCATCCAGGCCTCTTCTCGGTCACAAGCGCCAGGATCAGCATCCACCCACTCGCCTGACCCCGTGGCGAAGCACCTCGGTGGGGAAAACGGGTGATTTTTGGCTTCCAAACCATGATCTCCATTGATTCCCCACCTTAGACTGGCACTGACATTTTTCATGGCACTGGCCCAGCAATCTGCTTCTGCCAATGATTAGAGTTGCAGTTCCTGATTGATTCATTGATGAATTCAAGGATTCCATTGGAAATCTCTCCATCTACAAAGACCCTATAGCACCACCCTGACCTCGCGGATCCTCGCGGATCCTCGCGGATCCTCGTGGATCCTCGCCGTTGAAGCCACGTCACATCGGCGCATCTGACACCTCCACCACCGCCTCTGGAGCTGGCACTGGCTCAGCCGCATATCCAGCTGCCTGCGGAGCTGGTGTACGATATCTCCACGCACCTCCACAATATGCATAGATCTGAATGTGTGGGTCCCTGGACGTTCTCCTTCTATTTACCTATTCATTTCTATTCTATTTCTATTCTTATTATATTTTTGCATTTCTTGTCTGAATTGTGAATCTATTGTGACAAGTGAATATATGCTCAAGTCTCTCATCTCTCTGCTTTGCGGCAGCATCCCATGGCCACAGCATCTCGATGCCACGATCCCGATGCCTGGGAAGGCTCCGAAGGCTCCGAAGGCTCCGAAGTCTTCTGCCGCTTTTGCCCGGGCAGCGAGGGAGGCACCGAGGGCATCTCGCCCATGGCCTGCGGTGAAAATGATCTCCAAGGCCATCAAAAAATATCAAAAGTCTAGAATCATTCCATATCATTCCATAATCATTCCCTAATTTTCAAGGAACAATGATGCGAAAACACCGAAGTCGCCACCTCCAGGAACTGGTTCAGTTGACTTCCTTCCAGCTCCACTGCTGCTTCAGAGCCACTACCATCGCCGGCTCGCGTGACACGGAAGGCCAGCCTTTTCGCAATTGATGCGGGACTGAAAATAATCCAAAAAACACTCCAACAGAAATCATCCGCAAACACGAAACATGTGAAAAATTGATAACTCAATCCAATTCGATGATGTTTTGCTATATGTCAGGGTGAGTCTGGATTGCTGCTGATATCCTTGCCGTTGACTGTTGGTTCCAGGCCCAGGGGCTCTCCCTTGTCGAAAGCTCGAAGCAGCAAAGATCCAGCATTTTGCACTCTGAAGACCTGAAGGCAGCATTGGATCGCTAAAGAAACTGCTATAGGGTTGGTAGTTCCAAACCAATCCCAAATAGTCATTGTTACCCTCTGGAAGATTAACATAGACCCTGGCAGATAGGGATTGGAAGATTAGCTTCCTTTGAAGAATAAATATTCTCAGGGTCTATGTTAATTTACCAGATGGTAAATAAATTTAAGTAATCCCTCAGCCGGTGCAATCTTCTCAAATGAGGAACATGCTTGAAATTGCCAATCACTACAGGCAAATGACATGATGATCAGGATGAAATATCCTCAAAAGCCTCTGGATTTGCAACGTCACAAAAAAATCGTGCTCAGATTCACTGGAATTAGGATGGACTAAGAGCAGCCCAGAAATATCCAATACACTCAACATTTCAAAACTGAAACGCTCTTGAGCGAATGAACGAGGATTACAGCCGCACCTTTCTGACTTCAGCTCCATTCCAATGAAATCGGACGCTGACGAGCACGCCGTTGGGGGAGTGACTCTCGAACTGAATCCTTGGTGTGAAAGAAAGAGCTTGTTGCACGCTGTTAGTCTCGCGCTGAAGAGTTCTTTCTTCCTGATGTATTCAGTCAGAAGCTTAAAATGTGATGAGTGCAGTAAATCCATGTAAATCATGATGTTATAATGCGTTTACAGTTTAAATTCTGCAGCAACCATCCAGCATCATCCTGGTGGTTTGAAGCTGAGCTGAGCCACAGCTCTTCGCCCCCATGCGGCACCGTTGCAGAGATCCGTGGCGCAGAAGGTGCAGCCGTGGGACTCGGTGGACTCAGCACCGCGTAGAGCTCAACCTCTGCGCGGGACCGTTGCAGCGAGTCACAGCTGTTAAGATTGTTAAGGAGGATGAGCAAAGCACAGTTCAACTTGAGATTTGGTAGTCTGAGGTAGGGACCACAAATGTTGTTTCCTGCTTATTCCATCTTATTCCTGTTCAAATTCACTCGAAAAATCTCGCCCAAAATCCAATGCTACAGTCCCTTGGTGCTGCTAGGGTGACAGGGCATCCCAAGCGGTTGCGGACTTTGCAGCCAGACGGACCCGAAGACTGAGAGCTGCCCATTGGCCAGCTGCTGCAGGTTTTAACTGATCGGTTCAAGTGCCATGTGTATAGTAGCTTTTAGATGCTTTTGCCACCCAAGGAATGTTCTCAGTATGCAATGGCCTGTGGGTTTAAAGCGCTCACAATTGATGCTATTGTTGGTATGACTGCAAGGAGGACCTTCAAAGCCTGTGACTCAGAAAGCCTACACAAATACCAATTGCCAGTCTAAACTGCATGAATCTGCCAAAGTGTACCTTGCCAGCCGTCTTGAGTGTCACAAGCGGGTCCGAGTGTTGAGAAATGCTGGTCGAGTGGAAGCATATCACAGCACTCTGAGAGCCACAACGCTGCTCATCATAAACATGATCCACCCTCCGGTAGTAGACGAGTTTTACAGCTGGGCAACATCATCTATAAATAAGGGTACCGCCAAATCATCCATTTCAATGGGTTTTCCCATCATTTCAATGGGTTATCCCATCATTTCAATTGGCTTTCCCATCATTTCAATGAGCTTTCCCATCATTTCAATGAGCTTTCCCATCATTTCAATGGGTTTTCCCATCATTTCAATGGGTTGTCCCATCATAAACCATCCATTTTGGGGTACCTCATGGTACCTCCATTTATGGAAACCCCCAGATGACCGGAGGATGCTCCTCCAGGTTTCAACAACCTGGCCCACTCTCGGGCCTTGGTGACGTGGTGCCCAAGTTCAAAGGCTGTGATTTGGTATGACTTTTGATGTAATCACATGTACCCTCTGGTAATTTAACATAGCTATTGAAAATGGCCATAGAAATAGTGGATTTTGCCATTAAACATGGTGATTTTCCATAGCTATGTTAGTTTACCAGAGGGTAATCACATGGCAAAGGATTTCATTGGGTTTTCCTTGGGCTTCAGGCATCATGCCATTCATTTCTACTCAGCTACGCATCATGTCAGAGCACATTGAAATAAAGGTTTCAACATGCCAAATGAGTCTCCGGTCCACAGTGTCACTTAGAGCCAGACCCAAGCGTACAAATGGTGCTTCACATATGCGTGACTGCGAATCGTGAATCGAGCAGAAATATGAAATATGAGCAGTTAATTTAAATTCAATAAGCCAAATTCTAAACCATCCCCAATATGATCAGAGATGGGTGGTACAGGTATAAGCCAACTGATAGTTTTATATAGTTTTATTGTTGGGCTTACTGTACCACATTGTACCAACACATTACCAACACCATGTGAACTGGGAGGTAACGCAATCCATGCGCTGCTCCGGCCTGCTATGACGTTGGCCCCAAGGCCTCAGTCGAGAGTACCAACTTCTGTCCAAATGATAGTCATGTGGTAGACGCTTGACAGCACCCAAAGAGCACCCAGTACCAAACACTATCACATAGACGGTTCTACAGCAAAACTGCACCTAACCACTCAGAAACTCAGCTGCACACGGATCCACCACGATCAAATCAAAGAAGTCGCTTTTCAATGGCAGCGATCGATTCGACCTAATGCGATAGTCTGAAACAGGCAGTGCAAACCGCAACATAAACGCCCTCCCTTCCCGGCGTCATTCTGGTCAATGCCTCCTTCTTGAGAGGTTGAAATTGGATAGTCAAACCATGTCAAACCGACACATATAGCATCAAAAATTGCAAAAACAGCTGATAAACACCTGGTAATAGCACGATGTCCGTCTTCAAAGTAGTCCTTTCAATCTTTTTCCCCAGGGCTCATCGACTCATCGACTCATCGCTCACCATGCAAAGGTTTCACACCATAACTGGCGAGAATCCTGAGCGAGCACTATCGATCACTGCTGGGGTCTGCCCTCGACGACAAGACAACTGCGGACTCAATCAGTGTCTGCACATGGTTGGTGCCTTAAAGAAGTATTAGAAAACTAGTTCATGGTTTCAACCCAGTGGTTGACCATCTCATAGTGATGGAAAGTAAAACATCGCGGATATATTGAAAAGTTGAACTCCTAACCTAAGAGTGGTGCAATGAGCAGCTCAGGAGGTCATCAAAAAACACGGGTGATATAAGAGAAACCACCACCCATCATGATGCGGCGAATGCAAGAAACTTCTTTAAGTTTGTTAAATCGCGAAATTGCAAAACGTGGTGTTCCCTGTACATCCTTGTACATCAATAATTAGTGTACTATAAAATTGTTGTATATTGTTGCCATTCATTTGGCAAAAACATGCAAAAACCACTATTAAATCATCCCAGTTTTACTCGAACCATTCCCAACAGAAGGTTGCCCAATGGTTTTCCACATTCCTATAGGTGCCGCCCCGCAGTTAGAAGTGGAGGACCTCATCTTGTATCTATTGTATCGTCATTAATGCCTTCATTGATTGTTCCACCAATTTCCACCAAATGAGACATTCATACCGTAGCAAAGCCAATAATAGACCATCCCAATTAGGGTTTGCTATTGGGTACACCGGCCTGCCCCTATCGTGATGCTTCTGGATGCGATGAGAAACCCCCAGTCATGGTTGGTTGCAGGGATGGTTTATTGAGTTTACCACATGGCCACATGAGATCCACCAACTTCCACCAAGGATCTTTACCACCTCTGTATGGCCATGTTGCCGCGCCAGGTCCAGTGCGTTCTCGCCCCCCGGGCGGCTCGAGGGCGAACGCAGGCGGCCATCCGCACGGGCCAAACAGAGGGCCTGGACGACCTTCGGGTTGCCGTGAACCTGGGAGCTTTGGCTTCCAGTGTTCTTCCAAGTTGAAGTAAGATCTTTTCTGCATCTTCCGTCCAAATTTGTCGATATCATTATTCATGGTACATGTAGTAAACCAGCTGAAAATGGCCCAATATCTGCTTTCAAACTCAACCCTGAGAGGTGGTCTTCCAGGGATGTAACTGGTGGGGCATTTTGTTGATTATGATGACGATGACCTCGGGGGATTGAGTTAGTTGCCTACCAGTCCAGTTTTGAGCCAGCCAACCCCAGGTTCATGAGTTGGTTTGAATGGATTCTACTAACAGATTGGCCAACCATCTGAGGGTTCGTATATATCACAGATCTAAAAATGTATAGCGGATCAATACCGTAGAATAGAATACCGTAGAATAAATACAAAAAATATGAATGTTTAAAATTGAATGCAATAAAGTATATCAAACACTGCACATTATATTGAAACATGTACCACATATATATCGTAATATAATACACAAAACATCTGTTGAAAAGTCATAACTTTAACAAACAAAATTATATACAATATTCTTTAAATAACCCTATGCCAATACATGTGTATATAAATATATACATGTTATCATATCACAATATTCGTGTGACTTCTAGTATAGTACACTATAACGTCTGAAAATGTAGTATAGCATAACAAATTGAAATGTATTGTTTTATGGCTCGTATCATATAGTATCATGTAACATCTTATGATTTTTGTGTATGTATATTATACGTATGCATATTACAAAAAATGCTTTTAGAAATTAAAAGCATGTGTATACATATAATATACATGTAGAGACAGAGAGAGATGCATATATCATCATAAATCTATATATGCATATAACAGGATCAGGGTTGACCTTAGTGCCTATACCTCCCCTGCATTTCATCAGCCCCTCATCCTCCAAGTCACCGCAGCCACCGCCACGGCCGAAAGCCCATCGTCAGTGAAGGCGTCCAACTTCGCAGCGGCCTGACACCTGGGGAGAGATGGCGTGTCTCATCCCCATGCGCTGCATATTTGAGTGATAAACTGTCACCATTTGGGTGGAAAGTGGAAACTCCTACTTAATTGATCCCATCCCCGTAATATCACTTGTGCGGCGACCCCCAGAATGAATGGGTCATGATGGATCAGATCCAATACTACATTCCAATACTATCTAAACAATATAGACAATATAGACAAGGGTTTCATCGGGGACCAGCCTCACTTGCGCCCACACTCAAACGTCACTTGCGCCCACATTGGGGTTAAGGAACATGAACAACCATTTAGGGTTTCATTTAGGGTTTCTTTAGGGTTTCTTTAGGGTTTTCTTTAGGGTTTCTTTAGGGTTTCTTTAGGGTTTCGTTGAGGGTTTCATTTAGGGTTTCTTTAGGGTTTTCTTTAGGGTTTCTTTAGGGTTTCTTTAGGGTTTAGGGTTTAGGGTTTAGGGTGTGCAAAAGTAGTCGCGCGTAGGCGGGGGGCTGTCAATGCTGCTGGCACGCCCCCCGCTCGAAGCGCGCTCGCTCTGCTTAGTTGACCCACCCCAACCACCCAAGTTAAGAGCCTTTAGGGTTTAGGGTTCCATTCTAAGTGGAACCCTTGGATGGGTTCCAAGACAACTCGCGGCGAGCTCCGNCAACCACCCAAGTTAAGAGCCTTTAGGGTTTAGGGTTCCATTCTAAGTGGAACCCTTGGATGGGTTCCAAGACAACTCGCGGCGAGCTCCGTAACAACAGGCAAACATTGGAATGCAGCTGGGAAGCCAGCTGCTGGCATCGTCAATATTCAACCTGTACAGGTTCCGTAATAACATGCACACATTGGAGCGCAGCTGGGAAATGACCTGATATCGAAAAGCTACGTTTGGCAAAAAGGGTTGGGGGAACCCACCATGCTTGAGCGCATGTGGGAACCCACTCTTGGGATGAGAACCTGGCTTGGGTTGACAAAGCCAAGAAGCAAAAAGTAGAACTTTTTGAGCCACAAAAAGCTTCAAATTGATTGTTTTAGAAGCCTAGAAGGGCTTAGAGAGGCTTAGCGCGGCTTGGAGGTCCACTTGGATTGGGGGTCCAACAAGCACGCCCCACATGGTCGGGGTTCAGAGATAGAGGTTACTTCTCTACCGACTGACGTCGGAGGGTTGTAAGCCGTCAGGCTTGGTCGGCTGGCGCCGCTGTTGTCCTGCTAGGCTTGACCCTAGCAGGCCCTCAGATTCGTAATGGCGTCGAGGCATAGCCTCGAGCCAGAAGGCTCGAGCGCCAATGTATATGGTCAGCGGCGCTCTCGCCTGTTTAGGGTGTTTCCCTGAGACTGTCAGTGATTTTAGTCTACGAAGCACCCACGCGGGCACAAGCGAAGCTCGAGCACGGGCACAAGCGAAGCCGTATCCGTTTCATCATGAGGGGTGAAGGGATCAATGTTGGAAAGAGTGTGACAAAAAAGCTGATTGTGGCAGGAAAAAGGACCGGACGAGCAGCAGAGAATCATGAGGCCTGATTTTGAGGAATGTTTGTTGTGCCAGGGCTGTTGATGCTGTTGGATCAGAATGGGCTTGAGTACCGACCGCTAGGAGTAGATCACATCTGAACATATCTGAACCCAGAGGCTGCTGAAGCCCATTTTTTGCATCAAGGGGCAGGAGCCGCACAATGTCTGCGCACTGGCCGGCAGCAGCCATGTGCAAGGCCGTGCGAAGCTTAAAGCTTCCCATGGGCTCGGAAGCCACGTAGTTCACATCCGCGCTGTAGCGACAGAGCTCCTTTGGCACAACCCCAGGAGGACCGAAAGCGAAGATGAATATACTCTCACCAATTCTCGGACATGCTCATCTCCCGAATCACATTATGAACATTTTGCGTTGTCAACTTCTTTGCCGGGTATCTCTAAGGACTTATATAATTATACACCTCATATCTACAATTGAAAATAGTGATCTTACAAACTACACTACCACCTAAGGATACCCAAGGACAGCTGTCTGCTGCTTGGTGCCCGTCCTCCACGGTCTTCGTGTGGGCATTTGAAGTTGCAAGCTGTAAAGGACTCAGGCTGTATTGATTTCTGGAATTCCTACAGCCAATTGGTGTGGAAGGTGGGGGTTGGGGGGGTTCACATGACAACAGTTGAACCATGCTGCGAAATCACACATAACCTGTACAAAATCGGAGAAAGGACAAGAACCTGTGACCCTTGTCTCCAGTTTCACTGTTCCTAATAGCATGTCGCAAGGACTTTGAAGGTCCACCATAGCCCAACGACCCCATGCAAATGACCCCTACAATAACTAGCCCTGGCACCCCAACAAAACCGCGGCTTTCATCCAAATAGCTAGAAGATACTGTAAATATACTGTAAATATACTATAGAAGTGTGATTTTGCAAACCCGTGGGACGGGTTCTGAGTGGGGATTCTAAGTGGTGTTGACAGATTTGACAGATTCTGATAGATTTTGAAGTTGCGCTTCACTAGACAGACTATATCTTCACCGTCCTCCGAGTGAGCCGAGGTGCACATTGGCCCGGTTCCGGCACAGGATCTTTACCACTTCCAGCATCCCCTCTTCAGCTGCTGCGGACAGAGGGTCGTAGCCGAAGACGTCTCGCTGGTGAATGTGGGCCCGGGCTTCCAGGAGGATCCTTGGAGGCCAAGAATCATGATGAGATGTTGACAAACATTGACAAACCAGGCAGTTTAGGAAACAATCCTCATGAGCACCCATCAAGCCAGCAAATGCCGGTGGTGCTCAGGAAGCTGCAGCAATCTATTGCTAGAGAAGTCTCGGAATCAACGCACTGTGGCCATAGTATGCCGCCATGAAGAGAGGCGTCGAGTCAACTTGCAGCGTATCAACATCTAACCAGGGGGCAGTAGTAACCTGAGCTGTGCCAGATGTCTAAGACAAAGCTCTGCAAACTGTCCGCCCCAAAGCCACCATGATACGAATGACAAATCAGGTTCTAAATGGTTCATAGAAGCTTGGGCCGAAAGCCTGGTACAGTACCCCCTTTGACATCTTTGACATCCCAGAAATGAGGGGAATCAAATAGAATCGCCCGTGCGTCGAGATGTTCATCCAATTTTGACCCCTGCCATTTTGGGATAAGCAACACCACCTCCGTAGCACGCCTCGCAATCGTCGGGAGCGTGAATCAAATCTTCCTCAAAGTCGCAACCAACAGCCTCGTCTTCAGCTTCTTCCTCAACCTCGGCCGCAACCAACAGCTGGAGCAGCCGGTCCTGTTCAAAGCAAGGCCAAGGCGGTGTGGTGTGAAGCACATTAGGTCTCATTAAACTTACATTAAAGTAATGTTGGTAAAACAATAATAAACCACCCCCCAAATCACCATAAATGGGTGGTATAAACCATTCCCAAATGGGTGGTTTATTGTTGTTTTACCCACATTACAATTGCTGAAATGTGAAGTCACAAGTCTCCACAGAGCTGGAGCATGCTGGAGATGCAAATCCCGGGCCCAGCATTGCCCATTGGCCGAGATTCCCGTTGGTCAAAGTTTTCCTCCAAAGTGATGAGAGTGCTTGGCGTGTTGCCTTGATGGATGTCGCCAATGAATCGATTTTCCCATGGGTTCCTATGTTTTTTTTCCGTTTTTTAGCACATCATTCGGAAGTTGTCACGAAGTGGCAACCACATGATAAAGGGGTTTGGGACATATTTGGGCTGCATTTGCCGTTGCAAAGCATTTGACATCTGTGGTCTACCTATAGGTCCTCACAGAACCTGTTGGGCGAAAAACAGACATCATGACGATTGGCATCAGCATTGCTGTGCCAGCCTAGCAACAGGTCTGCATAATGAGGGCGCTGAGACGGCTGCACTTTCATGGATACCCTATCATCAAGAAAGGTAGGGCGCAATGGAGCCCAGTGGCAGGGATACTGGCATTGCGCTTCTTTGGCAGAATCCACCAGACCTCTCAACCAAACACAGAAATTCACCCAGTTGAACCAAAAACATCGAAGCATTCCAAGTTGTCCAGTGAGACCGCCTGCAATGTCCTTCTCAAGCGCTTTCTTGTTCACATCACACCGCGACTCGCACAAAGCTTTCACGGTCTGCACCTGAGGAACAGCTGCGGTCACCTGCGCCTCTGCATGATGAAAACATTCGATATCTGTAGATGTTCTGTGAGGGTCTCGCCAGGGGGCCATCAAGTGACCCCAGCAGATCGGCATTTCATCAGAAAAATCGCATGACCGCGGCGGGCTTGTCTGAAAATAGAGTACTCCTAAATCCATTGGCTCATCATTTCCCATTTTTCCATCGGGGATACCCCATCTTCAGGTCCACACTCAGGTCGTCTCAGGTCCAAATTGTCCATGAATCACATGTCGCAGCTCATGTCACCTGGCCATTCCTGGCAGCGACATGCAGCAGGAGATTGCAGAAGTTCGCACGGCGTTGGTCGCTGGATTTGAAGAGCAGCTGCAGCACATCCTCCTGGTCCTTTGAAGGTCTCAATTGGGTGAATTGACACAAAATTAGAACACTTCAACCCACAAGACCTATCTAGACATAATCTGCACAGATGGCAGATTTTAACACAAGCTGTTGAAAGCTAGAAGCTAAAGAGATTTGGTGAAGACATAAGTCTTCATCTATAGCTGCTATAGCTTTCAACTACTCTATTTTTTTCAGATATCAGTTCCCGCTGTTTCACAACATCATCCCCAGTGCCGCCACATGCCGCCACTATCCTGGATGACTGCCATGAAGATAGCATTGATGCCACGCTTCGGATCGCCCACCGATAGGTACTTATCGGCTCCGGCCTCCAGCAGGGCTTTGGCCACATCCACATGACCTGCGACGATGAATACGATGAGATTTGGTAGATGAAACCTAGGCGATCCGAAACTTTTACAACGCACAACTTCCTGGAGAATTCCTAGGAGAAATCCTAGGAGTCTTGATGAATCTTGATGAATCTGGGTGAATCTGGATGAATTTTGGAAATATCACTTGGGATACCCTCTGGTAAACAGCCACACAAACTATGGAAAATCACCATTTTTAATGGGAAAATCAACTATTGCTATGGTCATCTTGGGATCTTTGAGCCATGGCCACAGCCACCAAGCTGCGACTCGTTGGCCAATCACTTGCCGACAGCATCCAACAGCACTGGGAGATGATGAGACATGATGCAAACTGTGTGTGTGTGCATATGTTGATGCGGTATATAACAAAGAAATGCTGACATGATAGAAACTGTGTATGCATAAAGTGATATAGATAAAATATATAGGCAAAAAAATTAGAAGAGATGCTGGCGTAGTCAGACACCTTGGTTAACAAATGCTTGATTAATCAAGACGCATATGAGCGGAAATTGTGCAAGGCAATTCACACGCGCCTGGCTGACCTGCATAACTGACACCAATTTGTAAAGTTCATGGACGATACAAGTGAAAAGAAGCAAGAGAGTGAAATGAAAAAGAAAAGGACAAGAGAAAGAAAGGAAGCCGTGGATCAACCAGAGTCCATTTATCAACATCTGTTTGCCTGATACAAGCCTAAAAGATCCCCTGTGCATGTCCTCCACAAATACGGAGTTATCCTCCACACACCATCATCTGCAAGTCACGCACCGGTCACCACTACATCTGCGCCTCCCCAAGCGGCATAATGCAAGGCCGTATGCCCTCGAGTGGTAGTCTTATCCACTTGTGCCCTTGCAGCCACCAGCGTCCGCACCATGCAATCGCTCCCTGGAAGGAGCTTCCATGACCAGTTCCCGGACATGGAATGGTGGAGGTTTACTAAGATGAGGAATGTGACATGGCACAAGCATGATGGATATTTGATGACATTTGCACCGACAAACAAAATGGGAAATGTTGCTCTGAAAAAAAAAACTGAGCCCTGCATATCAGGAAGCGACCGTCTGCAAAAAGAATCAGAAAAGAAGACCGACCGACTTACTGGCCAAAGTCCACTCTGCATGTTAACATTCAGCCTGAGTTACCCATGAAGGTAGCAATGTGCAATGGCGCCGCTCTGCACTCCAAGTTGTTTTCACGGTTCACGTCTGCTTTGTGCTTTATCAGAACATCTGCGGTCTCAACTTGACCAGTTTCTGCAGCCATTAGCAGTGCAGTGGTGCCTTACACCGCCGGGGAAGGGAAAATGCAGCCCAAGGCCTCAAGACCTCAAGGCCTGTAATTGGATTGGAATGTCACACCACCAGCATTTCAGAGGCCTCATAGACTCAAATCTCAACAGGGCCAGGAACAGTTTCACCACCCAATTTGAAAAGGGATCAATAAAAAAACACAAAAAAAACAATCCGTATCCTCATGCATGGTGCATTCACCAGCACCCAAACGTGTCCCAAATGTGAGTCATGTTGGCACCCATGTGCACACATGACATACAATTATATTACATATACTGATATTGAATAATTATTATCAAATCATCGTAAGTTGGTGATGATTTGCGTTTCCATCTTTTTGATTCTTTGTGGGGGATTACTACACTACGAGTATACTATACTATACACCATGATTCTAATGATTCTATGAATTGCCAAGGCACCCTTCTCGGTACAGATTTCAACATCCGCACGCCTTTCGCAGAGGAGTTTCACGGCCTCGGCCTGAAATCCTTCGACCGCTGCAACGACCGGTGTCTGTCCCTCCTGGCTGTTGAGATTTCCAATGATTCCCCAGTGCCCACAATGTTGAATTCACCCAATGCCATAGACCATCCCTAAGATCACCATCAATGGATGGTGTAAACTATCCCAAATATTCCCAAATGATAGGTTTGCTGGGCTTACCACATTCGTGCCCTAAAAATGCTGATAGGATCTTGTAGGATTTCATCATACTTCATTTGGATTCATTTGGTACTTCTTGGACTCTTGCGGCATAAATCGTTTCTGGTGAAAGGCTGCCTGTCATTTGCTGGAAGTATTCCCTATTGAAATCCAGAGATGTGGAGGAAGTACGATGGTTCCCTGCGACCTGCCCATTGCCGACCCACCAACATCCTTGCTCTGCTTGTTCACATTGGCCTCCGAAGCTACGAAATGCATCAACATATCAAAATGAAGCTAGTGGCAATACACAGCGGCTACGTTTCACAAATTTTCACAACGTCTTCAAATGAATCATGAGGATTGCTCCCTCAATCTGTTTGAAAGTGCTGCACAATGAAATGCCCCGAAAGGGTTGCCATGATCGCTGATGAAACGTGAAGTGCACTGGATCTGGTCTACCCACCAGCAACTTGGGTCATGGATCATTGAGGCCATCCTGCCTCCCCTTGCAACAGAAGCAAGACGATGGTGCTGGCAATATCATTATCCTTGGAAACTGAGATCGCAATACGGCAGAAGTGATCCCAGTGACACAAATCAGTAGTTTCCGGAATCTTACTGCTACTCCTGAGACACTGGTCCCACTGGTTGATAGGCATGTTTCACAATGGGCTAAGGAGTCTGTATAGTATCCATATGTATCCATAATGGACAAGCCAGAACCATCTAGAACCATCCTCTGCCAACAATTCGATGATTCTGAGCATGTTCGCAACTTCTTAACAGCAGGGAGGACACTTTCCAGGGGACCTCCTGCGAAAGATCAACGCATTTCTCAAAAACCATACTTGCCATACTTCATTGGACTATGGCATCGACTGTGCAAAAGATCATCAAAAATGTCCAGGATGAACTGGATCAGAGATGATCAGGGTACAATGAACTCAATCAGGCTACAATGGGCTTCGTGCCCTCTTCGTCCCACCATTCTGTCCATGCTAATCAGCCCATGAATCCACCTCTGCTGACCATGGCTCCACTAAATTCATTGCTGCATGTAGGGGGGTGGTACCATCATCGGCTTCGACATTCACATCAGCCCGGTGCCTGCGGCCAAACCAGTGGCATTTCTCCATGCTGGGCATATGAGCTGTGAAGATCTATGTGGATCTGCGCCTCATCAAATACTCCACCAACTTGTGGTCGCCGTTGAACACACTGCAGTGCACCTGGGCCAAAGGGATCCGAAGGGCCAACCCCATGGCAAACCCAGGAAGCCATTCCAGCGTGTATCTCCATGAAGCCCATCTTACCCTTGGGGATCTGGCAGCTCTACAGGTAACATGACATAATGCTCTTAAACCCACTTGCCAGCTGCATTGTGCCAGCTCCAATTCTCATGTCCCAGCTGACCAGCTCAGTCATCTCGAGTCCTGGGGTTTTGGGCTCATGGATGGCACGCTTCTCCCCACGTGGTAACGGATTGGAGATGCTGATGAATGACTCATCACCCAGCACCATCCAAAACCTGTGGAAGATCTCCAGGCACATGGCAGAAACCATGCCTCTTGCCCCTTTCGATGGGGTTCTCTTGCCCAACCTCTGAGGGTTTGTGCCCTCAGGTCCCACTGCAGCCAGATGCAGCCGGGGGCGCTGGAGCAAAGCCACTTTCTCCAGGCTGATTGAGATTGGCGCGGAGTTCGATCAAACTTCTGGCGGCCTTAGAGGCTGAGAACGGCACCTGTGGGCTGGGTAAATGGCTTTGATTATGCAACTGGTCATGCAGAAGATACAGCATAATGAGTTATATAACAGTGTGATAAATTGTGATAAGACATCATATTATACCACTGTAATACATTACATAACCATATCTAATCTAATTTCATTATACAATATGACTACAGATGACCACAGTATTATATAACACATTGCCTGGCAGCCCCCCCTTTTCTCAGTGGATTTTGCGGAGGTTCTGCCTGCTGTAGCTCTACCATACTTGCGCACATTGACAGCAACACACCCCTCAGGACAAAAAGTGGTAAATAGAGGAATCATGTGTACGGCTTGACTACGACCCAGAACATTTTGGCAGCTTCACAAGGACCAAGATACACCGAACTCCCCAATCTCCGCAGCAATTGACAGTGGAGTTGCACCATTTGTCGCACGTGCATTGATGTCAGCTCGATGCGATGCTAGAGCATTCACCGCATCCTTGGGCTAAAGAACCCAGTGGAATCAATGGAAGGGAGAAGGAACCAGTTTGGATTGTCAGGGCAACTAACATGGCCAAAACAAAGCACTGGCCTGAGCCTCTCATATGCACCGTAAGAATTGAAAATGGGAGGATCGTTGTTAGAAGATGTTAGAAGAACTACTCTCCCAACTGCGTCTTTGGTTGCGAGTTTGATGGGTCGAGGGCCGAGGGCTTTAATGTGTGTGTGTGTGTGCCAAGAGCTTTGATCATCGGCTTCTGGTAGGCGATCCTACCCCTACCATCAGCCTTAAGATGAAGATGCTCAACCAGTTCACTCTTTAATGCATCACTAGTTTGCATAATGATGTCATCCCGACTTTCCGAAGGCATTTCTTGAGCATCGCTCTAATTGCCCTTGGTGAGTTGAATTCCCGATTCCCAGTGGATATGTCCCCTGCAGTGATTCCAAGCATCAACTTTCCTGTTGTGGATGGCGATGTGCATAGCCGTGTGCCCATCGCTCCTTTTGGCATTCAACTTTGCCTTTTGGGACAACAATCCTGACTGAAGCCGAACGAAAGCAACAGTTCATTGCATTTCCATGTATTTCCCGGAAAAACATGTCGTGTCCTGAAAAATAAATCCCCTTTACTACATCGGACTCCAGAATCAATTGAACATACGTGATCAATTTTACCGCTAAACATGCTAAACCATGCTTTCTGGGGGGTGTTTAGGATGGATCACTTCGCTGGATTTGGCCTGCCCATGGCTGCAGTGAAGCTATTACGAATCATCACCAAGCATCTCTGGATCAGCTTAGTATGCCCATACTCTGCTGCCAACATCAGGGGCGTCAGCATGCGCTCTGAGCATGGCTGATTCAAATCAGCTCGACACTGCAGCAAATAATTCACCACTTCCACTGATCCTTTCCTTGCCGCCACTGCTATGGAAGTCAAGCCATCTGGGGTCGTCAAGGCCTTGTTGGGATCTGCCTTGCAGGCTCCTAAGAGGTCAACCATGGAGGAATGGCCATTCTCAGCAGCGATGAGCATGGCTGTAGCTCCGGTCTCAGCCGTTGCCTTGTTCACATCCGCCCGAGCTTTGCAAAGCTCATGCGCCACGGGGCAAAGCCCAAACTCAGCTGCCATGGTCAAGGCAGTGTCTTGAACGCTGTCTGCCTTGGTTTGATTCACATCTGCCCGGGCGGCCAGAAGAATCTGGATGACATCGGTGAAGCTCTCCCGCGCGGCGGCCATCAGAGGAAATTCTCCTGGAGTTTCTCACCCAAATTCTGGGACTAAAGTGGATCCAGAAAATCAGAGAAAATCACCTCGTCCCTTCGATATGCTTCGATTACTCAACTCATCTCAAATCTGCCAATCAGTTGAACACCAGATTATCACTAGACTTCGGGATTCTACCAAAATCCACAACTCCTGTGTGTGAAGTGCTGTGCACATTGGCCATGTGCTGACACAGCAATTGCACCAGGTCAGTGCATCCAGTCTGAGCCGCAAAGTGTAGGGGTGTGGTACCTTGAGGAATCAGCCCATTGATCTGGGCCTGTGCCTGCAAGAGACACTGCACGATGGGGATATGGATCTGCTGCACAGCGGCGATCAAAGGAGTCATCGGAGTCATCCCATCATTGATGTTGCTGAAATCCTCAATCACGGATCAACAGTTGATGTTGGATGCAAACCATCCAATTAGACAATGCGCACTAAGTTGACCCCTCGATCCATATGGCTGACATGTCAAGACCTCAAAGTGTGTTGTTCGTGCCGTGTCGCAAGGCCAGAGGTCAACTAGATACCTGTCGCAATTGCTGCAGTTCCTGAGGTTGCAGGCAAGAATCCACTTGGGCCTGTGCTTGCAAAAGAATCTGAACCACACCAGTGTGCCCGGCCAAAGATGCTAAGAACAGTGGGGTAGCACCCAAATGCAGCGAATATTCGATACTCTCCTCAGCCCATGATCTGGAAAAGTGTGAATCCCACACTGTTCCGACCAAATCAAGCCACCCCAGGATCTCTCATAATCTCCCTCATTTCCATCTTGCAAAATCACAAGACCAATGAAAGTAAAGAAAGTATTTCAGAAAGCTCCAAACAAAAAAGGGGCCGAAAGTCAAATATCACCGGTTCCGGGAGGGCATTATTGTCCTCCGACTTGTCTTCCGACTTGTCACTGGGTTCCGGCTGCGGCGGAGGGACCACTGGGGGCGGTTTCTGAAGGGTATCCTTATCAGCATCCTGCGGAAGGGCCGACACCGACAACCAACCAGACTCATCCAGATATCTTTGCAATGCCTTGAGATGCTTTAAGTATCTTACGGCAATAGTTGCATAATTGATGATGAAATCTATAGTGTCACAATGTGATCAATGTGTCACGTAATATCACTGCAATTGAACATCAACGGAAATCCACAGGTCGAGAAGGCAGTCCTCTGCAAATTCCCTATCACTCGGCATTCCGCTAGTCGAGGTTGAATCCTTCAATAGGTCCAAAGCTTCTTGAGAAACAGCTTCCTCAGCTTGTGCCAGAACTCTCTCATGGAGCAGTGAAGCATCTTCTGCATTCATGGAGATGCGGTGCATCTACTCATGTCCATGTTGATGATTGGGATTGATTGTGAGGGTTGAGTGATTGCTGTGTCAGGCACGCGCATGTTGCAGTATGTCCCTATACCTTGCACTCCTAGACCTACTCACAGGCAAAGAGCGCGGCACTTCCTGCCTGAAAGGATCCACGGAGATCATCCATGATGGCTGGAAATGCCACAGAGCTAAACCAATTTGATAAGCATGAATAAACTTCAATATATATCAATATATAACTTCAATATCCGCTGCTCATGCTGTTCTTGCTCTTGCACTCGCACACATCAGTCTCCAAACCTCAAGCCTCGCCGCCTCGCCCAAAAGATCCATGATCCAAGTGTCGTTCGCATTGGCTCCAGCCGAGCACAAACGCCAAACGATCTGTTCATGGCCATTCCTCGAAGCCACATGAAGCAACAAGCGACTGGTGGTCAGCATCTGGTGCAGGGCTTGGGGCCCGTCGTCGCAAAGAACATCCACCATGTCTCCATTTCCACACAACACCTGGTGCTGCGTCGTGCTCCATGGTGCTCCCACATGTCAACCATCACAATAGTACAGCATGTAACATGATCACGAACAAAGTTGACACTTGAAGCAATCACAGCATCATGACTTGTGAGGTGAAACTCAAAGCCTGCACCAAAATTGGTGGACATCCAGGATGAAACTGCCAGACACGGGTCAAAAAAGGTGTCAATTCTGGTTAATCAATTTTCTCTCTCTCTCTCTCTCTCTATTTTGTCTGCGCCCATCAAGAACATAAAGCCCGTCTTACATCTAGGAATGGTGGAGCCCATGCATCATTGTACCGATTTATATGCATTTCCAGTTCCTGAACTTGTGGGCAGCCTTTGAGATGCCGAGAGACTGCCATCATCAAAGGTGTGCTGCCCGGTTTCTTGGCACAGACATTCTTGTCCGCTTTAGCGGCACAAAGATATCGGGCCACCCGTGGATGATTGCTCAAGGCTGCAAGGTGCAAGGGTGTGGTTCCAATTTTGGAGGCCATGTTGACTTCAGCCTTGTTTCTTACCTTGGGCCATCATAGACATTAAAGGAATAGACCATAGATCGGAAGGTTCAAAGGGTTGCAAAGTCCCAAAATATGCCAAAATGAGGCCTCTTTATCACTGCTTTGGGGGAGTTCTAGATATGAAACCAAATCTGATGATGGAAGAAAGATGAAAAAAAAAATCTCTGAAGCAAAGGCTGCGGCTTACAAGACCTTCTACGAGGTCATAGTGTCCGTTCATGGCAGCCATGTGTAACGGAGTCACTTGGCTGGAAGATGCTTTGTGTAGATCCGCTTCGGCCGCGCTCAAAGTTTTGGCTATGTCCAGGTGACCATTCTTGGCAGCAACGAACAGCGGCGTCTGTCTGTTTCTGAGAACTTCTTTATTCAAATCCGCTCTGGCGAGGCAAAGGCTTTGAACCACCTCCAAATGTCCATTCAGGCAGGCCATGTACAATGGAGTGGCACTTGTACAGGTTGGAGTCTTGTTGACATCTGCCTTCGACCTGCAGAGAACCTTCACAACTGCCACGAATCCCTTCGCAGCAGCCAGGTAGAGGGGTGTTGCTTCGATGTCCTTGGCTGACACAAAAGCATTGGGTTGGCAACGGTTGGCAGCTGGTGCAAAATTAGTTGAAAAAAATCATTGCCAAGCACGGGCGCGACCCTGGAACGGACCACACCGAAATCATTGACATGCTGGAGCTGACATGTCCGTCTCCATTCAGACTTGCAGGATCCTACAGCAAACATGGACGAGCCCTAGAGGCCCCCAGTCACACCCACTGGCCATTCAAGGCTCGCCAGTTGGTTGATCCATTTTGGCCCGAGCCTGGGCGGTCTGTTTCACCAGTGCCATCATGTTGTGAATTAAGTAGCCATCGTTGAAAGGGCCCTCAGTGGCCCATTCAGTGGATCCAAGTGCTTTATCTGTCAAAGAATATGTCTATATTCTATACAGATGTTCTCACATGCTCATGCACTGAATTTAATCCCGTTGGTGTGGTGCATTCTGAATTCTGTCGGTCTTAGCTGTACTGTCCCGCTGTTTCCCACCTGGCAGAGCTGTGATACCACGTCTTCGCAACCAGCAGATGCAGCTGCATGTAGAGGTGTGTATCGGTTCATGGCGATGAGGGGGATGTTCACGTTCGCTTTCGCATTCAGCAGGATTTGAACCACACCTGACATGTGACCTTTGGATGCCTTTGGGCCATTCATTCCCCATGGTGGGTTACCTTTGTAGGAAACTCACCCCTGCAAAGGCTATCTGAATGGCTTGTTGCCGCTTGCTACTGTTGAAAAATGGGGAATCTGATCAGGTCCGATCACTAGTTCACTAGTTGAATCCTGACTGTGGACAACCATAAAAATCATACCTGTGCCTGTGTATCACTTGCATTTCAGGCTTCCTAATATCGCAACTCAAACCAAATCGATTTGAAATGCAGGAAACCGCTTACAAAATCCGAAACTCATGAGACCGACATGGACGGTCCTGTTTTTCTGATTTTATGTATCCATCGCCACTTGGTTGACCCTCCCATCCCACCTACACAGTTGATCGGCTTGGCTAGCAAGTCCCCAAACGGGGCAACCCGTTTGAAGAACTGCGAGTCTTGCAAGAACGACCATTAGCAGTTGCATGCTATTACTCACTATTGTAATAATAATAAGATGCAATTAGTTTGCATTTTGGGGATGGTCACTCAAGCGTTGAGGCATTACTTGGCACCATCCCCCCCCCAAAAAAAAAAAAAACAAACGCAGCAAAGGCACTCTGATTGCCCTTGCGGCAAGCCATGTGAAGAGTGGTGCATCCACTGTCCGGCAATGTCTTGTTGACATCTGCCTGGGCTGTACCTCGGCTCCGCTGACACTGATCATTCCTTCCCTTATATACCTACACACACACACGGATATACATATATATATATATATATCTATATATATATATATTATGTATCCAAAGGTCAATTTTTCCAGCAAAGTGGAGGAAATATCAGATCATTAGTGACATTAGTGCTTCGCTCTCCGTTTGTCCGCTTCAGTTCCAACGAGACGGCGAGTCGCATAGGAACTGAACAATCTGACTATGACCTCCTCGAACTGCCAGAAAAAGTGGTGTGATGCCCACCTGGGCGGACACTGGGACACGCCAAAGGGACTTCCAAAGACATGCTGGAAGAGTTTGCAACACCCAACTCCGCGAAATCCCAAATATATCAAAATCATTCAAAATCCAAAGTTTCATAGTCTTCCTCTCTCTCTCCCTCCCTCCCTCCCTCCCTCTCTCTCTCTCTCTCCATTTCAGTGATTCTAGCCCATGCAAATTCACGTGCATTAAAGATCATCCTGGTTGGGAAAGCCTCCATTGTGGGGCCCAACAAAAGGATTGAAATCACTCCAACCGGGGCCATCGAAGGTCAAACCCTCCGCCTCTGGAATGTCCCCCTGTCCTCGCTGCGCGTCGTTGGGCTCGCTGCTGATGAGCTGTGTCAAATTCTGGGCGACGGACTGTCTGATTGTAAGTGTTGCTGCCCGGCAGCACGGTTTTTCTACAGTGTTGCTGATAGTTACTGGTAAAAGCTGGTGATATTCTCCATCTATCTAACTATATGCATATGCACACACATATTATATATATAATATATACTCAATTACTCAATAGATAATCTATACCATATCTATACCACCCGCAATTGCCAAGCAGTTTGAAGAACGGTACGGTGAGAAAACTCACTGCCCAGGCGCAGCTTTCAAAGTGGCTTTGGTAACATCACCCCGACAGGCGCACAAGTAGCGTACCACCTGACCGTTGGAGGCAGGAAGGGCTGCGCATCACTGTTGATTTGAACACATTTGAACAAGTGATCAACAGTTCTCCCTAACATCATGTGTAGTGTACCGTAGCATACCTAGATCTTCCCTTGAGGCACTTTTTGATCTAAAAGTATCCTTTTCCTGTGCCGCGGCGTAATTTCACACTTGCGGTTGCAGCATTTCAACAACAACGATTCTGATTTGCGGCATTCTTGTGCTGCTACCGTGTTTTTCCAGTGTTGCGGATTTTTTCTTGCATTGCGGCAAACTGAATAGCCACCATGGATTGCAGCATATTGCAGCACTCTTTTCGTCCTCCAAGTGGATCTAGGTACAATATGCTATACTACATGTATATACAGTATATACATGTATATACATATATATGTATGCGTGTAAGAATCGCAAGAAGTGCTTGGGGTCTTAGGAATTGAACACTTGGCATCATCAGCTGGTGGTAACCGCCTCGAAATGCCCGTTCTTGGCAGCTGCATGGAGCGGTATCAGCCCAGTGTCGGAGGCGTCGACGATGAGGGCTTTGTTGGTGGCCGCACCAAAGGAACAAAGGATTTTCACCACCTCCATGGGCGCAGGACTGCTCCCTTGAGGCGCCACTAGCTGTCACTAGCTGTCACTGGTAAGTTGGGTCAAAGTGCCAAGGTGAGGCCTAACCTATCCTAACTGAATCCGAACCATATTGTGGTGCCATATCATACCGACTATACCATCCATCATCCTCCCATCATCCCGGCCTCCGCATGTCCATACTCCGCCGCGGTGAAGAGGGGTGATGCACCGTGGCGCGTCGCGCCCTTGTCGGTGTCAGCGCGCAGTCCGCAAAGGAGTTTCACCACACCCACGTGGCCGCCTGTAAGACGTGGTGGGACGTGGTGGGACGTGGTGGGACGGTGCGACGGACAGACCCTGACTAGCTGCAAATGCAGTAGTGACTAGTGATGACCAATGCAAGAAATGGGTGACATGATGACATGATCAAAGAATATCAATGATAACCGAAGGACTGGTCCACACTTGTGGCACCACCTACCATCCCATCCGCAGATCTCCTCAGTGTGCCCTGCCTTGTGCTGCTGCATACAAAGCAGTGCGCGAAGCATCATGCAAATCTGCCTGAAGTTGTCGTGCCTTCGAAGGACCCACAGCATCCTTCACCGGCACAGAGGATGAAGCGTCAGAATGGGGACATCAAACCCCCATTTGGGGAAGAGAGGTCAGGTGGCGTTCATCAGTCAGGAAATGTCACAACTTGGTGCAATTCTTTGACATGCGATTCCGAGTGACCGCTTGGGAGTATGGCAGGCAAAACTTGTGGTTGACCTTTCATCTGTATAATTCTTATATATAACTTTTAGAGGTCTCTGACCTTTTGCCTTCTGAGACACATGGATAAATCATGATAAATCATGCTCAAGTATGGCCATATCCAATCAGCTTCAGATGGACATGTGTCCTGTATATCCTGTATCACAAGTACTTACGTTTTTTTTGCGGCTCATTTTCCTTGGGCGCCGGCCTTGTCTGCTCCAGCCTTGCAAAGAAGTCGCGCACTGATCACCTGACCTGACACTTCGGCAAGAATCAGGTCATGGAGATTGAGGCACCTCCCAAATCTTCCTGGTCTATCGGCAGTCCGGCCTGCCATGGCTGCCTTGTACAAGGGCGTGACACCAGGCGGAAGGCTTTGATTCACATCAGTGCTGGACTTCAGGAATTTCAGGACCAAGCTATAGTCCAAGTCCTTGCAGCCACCATCTTGATGTGGTGGCGTTCTGTGGTGCCAGCAACATTCAGATGATGGTGGTACCGCATCACCTAAATTACCATCCAAATCCATCCAAATCCTTCAACTCATGTTACACTGCACGGGCATCCGAATCACTTGGGCTGCTGGGCTGCTGGGTGGAGCCTCCTAATAAAATGAGTAAAACATTGCTCAAGGATTTCAGATGGCACTGCCTAGATGATCCAAATGCCGGAAAAAAAAAAACGCCTGCAGTCAGACTTATTCCAGCAGGATGCTTATGTTGATGTGAACATGATTGAACATGTGCAGCACTTTCCCGTGGGCAGGTCGCCAGCCTCATTTCACCAAGTCACCCCTTTGGACTGAAACTTGTTGACCAGCTCCTGGAAAGGTGAATCTCGACTGACCACATTTCATTGAGGAGTTTTTTTCGGGCAGGTTTGTAAGAAATGGCACGAAATGTTTGCTGCAACTGCGGGCCTACCGGTGGTTCGGCTGTTCAATGCTGTTCAATCCCCGAAAAACTTCAACTGCAGGAAATTGTAGATCCTACTTCCATCCATTTCCAGCTTCCATATCTTCCATCAGGCTGCCCCACAGAGGCTCCTCCCTACCATTCGCCATGGCCATGGCACATTGCTTCGCCAGCTTTTCGCTTCGATCTCTCCAAGCCTTGACCTTGGCGCGTCCGCGCAACCACCTGGCAGCAATCGGGGGTCCACTCGGTGGATTGTCACGGTGAAAGTGTTTTTTTTAGCTGGCAACTAGAGGGTGTGTTCGCCTATGAGATCTGGATAGATCTGGTATCTGGATATATCTGGATGTATCTGGTGTAGTTGTGAGGTAAGCCTTTGAGCTGTGACAAAAAGCGCCTCTGAATGCTGATGGCAGACTTCTCTCGCAAGGGCTTCATCTGCAAGAAGCGCTGCACCTGGAGCACCGGCACAGAGAAAGCATGTCTCCACCGAAATTGCACACCAAGAAGGGAAGCAATTCTTCGCAATCCAAATGATGTGTGTTTTGTAAAGAGATGAGAAGCAATTCGACACAGAGACAGCCTAGACTATAAACTGTTGCAGTGAGTGAAAAGGTTTGTTGTTTGCCAGTCCTATGGCTCAATAATGTTTGGTTGTTTTGAGTGACTTGGGGCGAAATGACCCCTACTTAGATATATTACAGCATATAGAGATCATGATCATAACAACACTTATATATACAGTAACAACAATGCAGTACAAGTAAATGCTAATGATATGATACAATCATATAGGGGACGATGTTATCCCATGGTGATCCATGGCTGCTTAATAACCTACCATGGCCTAGCTGCTTCTGACTGTCGGCACATATCCCCGCATCCACGAGGAACCAAGTGGCTACTCGGGCAGCTTCTTCTTCGATGCCTTTCTGCAACGATTCCAACTGCTTCTGAGCACCATTCCTTGATTGAGTTGTGGCAAAGCTGGGAGGCACCCCATGCCAAAAAAAATACGTCTACAATCGTAGTGGTACTTAAATGGGTAGATCATTGTACATCCACATCACGTATCATCTTTGCATGAGCGTGAATGTAATCACTCAATATAAATCATCTAATCGTGAATGAGTGCGCAAGTGCACATTCAAATGCACATGCTGTCAATGTGCAGCGTGAATCTGCTTCCTGTAACATCTCAAAATTGAGCAGCGTCATGCATGCAATGACAGCCCCCAATTGCTAGCAGAGTAAAGATGGAAAACAAAATCTGATAGGAACTGGCTGCCATCTCTGCACAAGGCGTGCTCAAGCCAGGGATTCTCCTTTAATTGAACTACCCTCAACATTAACCCAACATGAGCCGTGGCGCACTTCAGCTTGAAGTTCGTCGATCTCAGCCTCAGTGAGGACACGTTTTTTCCCTGCGACCAGCGCATTTGTGGAAAGTGTCGCGTATGAAACACGAAGACGGGAGTAATGTGGGTAAAACAAAAATAAACCACCCATTTGGGAATGGTTTATACCACCTATTTATGGTGATTTGGGGGAAGTATATATGACAAGCAAATGTCAAAGGATCATTTCTAAGCCATTTTTGGAGGTTCCATCTTCTTGAGGAAAAAGAACTCCATGATTTTTGGTGTCTAATCATCCCCCATGTTGCCATCAACCCTAAGCTGCAAAAAAAAACGCCCATCTTCCCCGAGGCGCTTGATTCGCTTTGATCGCTTGTTGCAACGCCTAAGACGACCCACTGCTGCAAACTGGTGTGGAGGTAGCCCCCTCCAAGCATGAAGCCACGGCACGAAAAGTCACTTCACATCAAATCATCAGATCAGATCAAGTCAAATCAAATACAATCAAATCAACTAACCTAATCAGTCCCTGCCATTGGACAACACACAACACTTTCAACATTTTGAGAACTTAGGGACATCAAAGGCCATCTGCCCCGCATAGATGGAATTGGTGCTGCGCTTCTCTCGGCCGGAACTTCTCTTTGGCCTGTCCGCTGGGTGGATATTTCAAGTTCCGGCTGAGCCGCTAAGCTGTGCAAACCAAATGAATCAGAATCATCACACTGGCTGCACTAAGTGAGTTTGATATCACATATGATCAGACAATGGCTGTCCATCTCTTGCCGCTTTGCATATGGACCATCTTATGAAGAAAATTGGTATTGGTTTGATCGTCCATGGGCACCTCTTCAGATTCTTCAGCAGTTTCCGTTCCAAAAAGGCAGCCAGTTCCATGCAGCTGTGCATCGCGCCATGATCTGAGCGGCCGGCAGGTGGAGCTCATGTCGGAGTATATATATTATATATATATATATATTATATATATATATATATGTGTGTGTGTGTGTGTCATAGATACTTCTAGATAGGTCAGGAACTATGTCAGAATAGTGTGTCAGGGTGGGGGATCACTTGAAGCAGGGTGGTTTTCTCGCTTGTCTTTTTCTGGCATATCTGTTTCACGTACAAGACCAACTAAATTTTCTGATAATTCGACAAAAATACCAAAACTAGAAATTGACAAAAGGAACATCGGCTCTTTGACCCCCTAAAGTTGCCATTTCCAACTGCGACGCTTGGAACATCGGCTCAACAACCACCACTTTCCTGAAAAATGACCCATCACACACACTATATAGATTCTATTGTAGATGAATGAAAGTGGTTCAAACTTAACTTATCTCCAATTTTTGGACATTCCATGACATCCCCTTCCCCAACCCAGGACAAACCCGTCTCCGCCAAGGAGCTGCTCCTGCCATCGCTCTGATCTTGCCTGGCCGCTATCTCAGCTTCCGTCAACTCGCCCAGATGCCTACCAGGGCACCACAAAAAGTTGATGGAAAGCGTTTTTGGCGGTGTGGAGAATCTTTTGCAGAATCTTTTGCAGATTCGGCATGGCTCCATGCTTGGTCAAGTCGTGCAATGATGTCGTTGTGGTAATCAAGCTGCGTTCAAAGACTCCATTTGCTATTTGCTGATGTGCACTTGGTTTTCCCTTACCAAACATGGATGGACCAATGGACCATCATCCAATGAATCTTGGAGTTCATTTGCCCTCGCCAATCTGGGCCTGAGGAACTTCTCGATGGCTGAGCAGAAGGGCCTGGGCCAGGCCATGGAAGTCATGGAAACATCATCCACAAGACTCTGGGATCTTGATCACGATACATGGGGGTTTCCTAAAATGGGGGTACCCAAAAATGGATGGTTTATAAGGGAAAATCCTATTAAAATGGATGATTTAGGGGTACCCCTATTTCAGGATCCCGATACATCATATATACAATAATGCATCCTCCTGGTGACGTCACCAAGCCACTGTATTCTGAGCAGCTTTGTATGAACCAGTTCTTCACCTGTGCAAGGTGATAGCCTCAGGGGCAGGGCCGCCACATCTTGCCATATCAAATGATCCAGCGGATACATTGGAGCCATGGTTTAACATTTTCAAAAAGTGGGCGGATGTCAAAAGTGTTCAAAAGTGCCTATGTTTCAACAGTATTCTTTGGCTCGAGCAACTTGTTGCCCTCAGAAAGCCACCGTGTGATGGAGTCCTTGTCATAGATGTGGCCTGGTGTGGCAGGGCGCATGTCTGCTAATGATGTGCTTCTCTGCCAAAATCCATGTAATTACTGTACCATCATGTGCCACACAACCACAAAAAAAGCTCCTTCTTTGTAAAAGTTGATACTCATAAATTTCCTTTAGCCTTCAGGCACTAGTCATCCCGGCTATGGACCCACGGAAAATCCCCTTGGCCAATGGCCAATAATCCATTCTTGCAGCTTGGGCACCATCACAGACAAGGACCGGATCCTCCATAGGTTCCAGCGAGATGGGGCAATGATCTACTGGACGCTCATTGGCATCAACCAGCGGGGTAAACCTGCAGCTTTGCAGAACACCAGTGATCACCAGTGGTTGGGGTCGAATCTTCTGAGTGTTTCCGTTGTTCAGTCATGTATGGTCTACCAGCCGACATTTTCGCATATTTACCTTCCTTCACCATGTTCTCTCCCTCTCTCTCCATCAACATGAGGACATTAGCAAAAAGAGTTCAACGGACAGACTTGTTCAGGGTTTCAGAGATATCAAGAGCCGTTAGCTCTTCTCACTTTTCTATACCTTATTTGCGTATTCATACCTTTGTTCAATGGGCCGCCAGCCCGACATCTCACCTTCCACTCAGATCACTCAGCACATCCCACCAGCACTGCCAAGACACTTCCAGCCGTTCAGCTTCCTGGGTATCATCAAGGCAGTCAAAGCGGCAGTGTGTGCAAAACCGTTTTTGGGGGAGTGCCAGTGTGCCAAGTTCGTATCAAGCCAGTCATTTCTGAGTCCATTGATTGTCGTTTGACCCGAACCTGTATTGCCAGCGAGTCACCCTCAACAATTCAACCAAAGACCACCCAAACAGCGTGGCCGATCCCCGGATTAACATGGTTGGCATCTGGGATCGGCCTACTATGTAGCTGTTGCATGCTGTTGCGATCTCATAGTTCATGAAAACTCAATTTGTGGCCCTGGGGTCCAGCCACAATGAAAAACTGAATCAGGAGAAAAAAATGCAAGAGATGTAAAGGCAAGTACCTGGATCCGGTCCCTGAAATCCATTGCTATCCATTGCTATCCATCGCTATCCAGGGCATTCTCCAAATCCTTCACCTTCCATCCAGGTGACCAGAAGCGTGCCATAGCATTCGCCACGATCTTTGGCTCAAAGCTCACCGAGAAATCCCAAATGCGCGCCATGACAGATCGCCGGTGTCCGCGGCCCAACTGGGTACTTTTTGGATACCTCGCGCTTGAAGAAAGTGCCTGGTGATTCCTATGATGCCTGGTGTCTTTGTGCTACGGTTTAATCGCTAGATCTTGCTTGTCAATTACTTGCCCATTGAATGCTATTACAAAGCCTTGGCGCAAATTCAATGCTTGCATTTCAAAGCCTCAAGTATTTGTTTGCTTGCCAAGGAATGATTCAATAGCACTGCAATTATAGTTTGTCACGTCCAGACTCTAGGGCTTTACTGAAAACCTGAGTCCTTAGCACTTATATTGACCAATGCCCTTCTGCAGGTCATGTCCCTGCCACTGAACCCAAAAAAGGCCCCAGGGCATTGGACGTCATCGTTTGAAAGGAACAGGCTCCCTGCGTTCAACAGCGTTCAATATTTTTCAAGCTATTTCAACCCGTTCTTCCTGGCGTTACCCACTGTCCGCACCCCTATGATAAGTGAATTCATGACGATTGGCTCTTGGCCCCCCTGCCCCTGGAAGAAGTCGATACGAGTACCTGCGAGGATGGCTCCCAAATATTCGATGTAGATGTGCAGATTCTTGAACTTTAGAGGTTTGAAAAACTGAATTGATGCAATTGGCATGGTAGAAGATTCAACTCTGAGTGCGACGAATGAAATGAGGGAAACATAAAAACACTGTCCATCAGACACATTTGTCTTGTCAACGTACATGAACTACTCTACACTGTCCAATCTGGAGTCATGTTACAACGAAATGTTCTCCATGGACAGAGCTCTCTTTGGCACTAGGTTATCTAATGCAGCATAGGAAGTATAAGAATCAAAAGGATTCAAGTCATGAAGTATGAAACCAGCTAATGCCGGGTATATATTTATGCAATTTTATATAGTTACGTTACATAATGTGATAGTGATATGTAATGTAATGTGTATACACCAGATTATACCAGCTAAACTGATAAAGTCATCACTTCCACCTCTTCCACCCCAGAAGTCCCACCGTGGAGCTTCGCATTGCTGGTGGCATGCATGAGGCTCTCAGCTTCCGCATCAGCCTGTTGGGGGCGATGTGCAAAGCACCGGGGCAGCAGGAAATGTGACATCATTTAGGAGTATTGTCACATCAACAGATCAACAACGTGTATAATTCACATATCAAAATTGTACCAACAAAAACATGAATGATGTAGGCGGATGTGACCGAATGCGTTGTTCAATTGATTCATTTCCACCAACTAAGCCGGCGGCTCCCCACATTTCTGCAACTGTTTTCGGGGCCATACCTCAGCCATGGCCATGCGCTGCCTCCCTCGTGGATCTACAAGAAAACTTCCAGATTATGCTCGGCATCTGACGGCTCAAAGCCCATTGGAGAGCGAAAAGGTATGTGCCTAGCCGGTCTTTTCAAACAAGTTTGGTGTGAACTAGTGAGATTCTGCATCTAGTTGGTTAGGCTTTTCGCTGGAAACAAATTACTTTTCATCTGGAGCAGAAAAAGAACCGCCAAACGGGTGAACTCCCGTGTCCTTTCCGGGAGATGTGTGTGGTTTCCATATCCTGCGCTGACACGCCTACTCCACACATAGGATCCAACCTATAGAAGGCGGACAAGAGAACCACCCAAAACAAACCTCCCACGCAGCAAAGCTCATCTGACCATCTTATGTCTCAAAAGATCTGCAATCTATACATCATTCATCCCGAATTCACACTAAGACCAAGCACGTGGAGAAAGTGAGCTGGGAACACCCTGGGAAGCGAATCCCAGTCAGTGACAAAGCCAGCCAGACTGCACCCGAAACTCCACCGGGCTGAGGTCCAAGCACCCGCAAGAAGGTATCACCTGCTGATCGACGGCTACAAGGGTCAGGGGCTGAAAATGTCTGAAGTGTCAGACCAAACATGGCAACAAAAGAATCCAAGAGCAGCTCTACACCGAAACTTGGCATTCCTTGGCATGCTCTATGTGGTGATTTTAAGATCTCTTGAGAGTCCCTGGGATCAATCCATCGCTGGTCCAGGTCTTTTCATTTTTGCAGCTGGAAGCCATGACTTCCCAACGCCCTCGTCATAGGGTCTTGACCATGATGGCAGCAATCTGTAGTGATCGCATAGGCACACGGCGTTTCAGACACTAGAGGGAAAATTTCAGGGAAGCGACCACATTTCGATCGATCCCAATTCACGATTTCCGGAGGCAAGTGCTATCCGCTGCAGGCCAGACACAAACAAACTGAAATATGAGAAAACACGGCCTTGGAAATTCATGGAACATTGGCTAGTCCGGCTTGATGCAGATTTAGAGGAAGAAGCCGGATGGTTTGGCTGCCAGGGCATCATGCTGCAAGGAGTCTCGAGAGAAACCAAATCAAAGTTCGAGAAATTGCACCAACCAAAGCTATGAATGAGGTATCAAACAGCTGACTCAAAAGTATGTGGTCAAGGGTACAATCAGGTATATAGAACCTTTTCATGCCAGTTCGGAAGGTTCGAGAATCAAATTCTTGCCCTGGCTATTCTAAATCACCATGAAGAATCCTTGACTCCTTGACATTCAAGCAGCATTTGGTTCAGCGTTTGGTTCAGCTAGATGCTAGTCATCTGGGTCGTGCACGTGTCGCACATGTCGGTCAAACAACAGGGACAATGCCAGTGGGCAGCTCCCGCTTCAATGACCTTAGCACAGAAGCACGGTACAGGTCAACCCCTGTCAATGGCCTAAATATATGGATCATGGCCTTTCAATTGAAGTTTCAATAGTGTGAAAACGAATTCATGGCTCATTACAGTGCCAACCATTTGCTAGAGGTCCCAGTGCCAGAATGCTTGCGTTCTACACATGCACAACAAGCATAGTATCCTGCGTATTTGCATGTTTAAGTTTGGGTAAGTGTGTTCTACGTGCATGATTGCACATGTCTATCTGTATGTGTGGGGACAAAGGGGTGCATCTATCCGTCCTACAACCAACTTCCACAGCAGTCCCGCTTCACCTGCAACTCATTTCCAGCACAGCTACATTTCCACAAGCAACGCAGGTGATCACTTCGATGAGCCCTGCCACTATTCCCTGTGCCTGCCTGAGCTGGGATGTGGATTCATGCGTACCATGCAATGACAACTTGCATCAGAACCCAACATCCAGTGCCATGAGTGAAGCTTAGGCAACCATCATCACACATCATTCAAGAATTCAAAATCATTCAAACAGCAAAGGTTACAGGCAATCAGTTTCAGCATCCAAATCGTCCAAGCATCAGTTGGCAGACGTGTCCGTGTGCACAATGACCTTTCTCCAGACTTTCCACCGGCCGTCGTTCCTGGCGACGAACCGCATTCAGAATGTCCAAGAAGTTGGTGAACTCCAACTCTACCGGTCTTTCATCCTTTTTCAATCTCGGTACCCTCTGGTAAACTAACATAGCTATTGAAATTTGCCATAGAAATAGTTGATTTGTCCCATGAAAAAGGGTGATTTTCCATAGCAAACTGTTAGTTTACCAGAGGGTATATAGAAATATAACATATATAGAAACTTTCAAGGGAGTTGAATTGATACGCATGAATGTTTTTTCTTTTTTTTATGGGGCATCAACATGGTTCAACATGGTTCAACATGGTTCAACATGGTTCAACATGGTTCAACATGGTTCAACATGGTTCAACAACCACTACCCCATTGGAAAAGCCACTGGAACACACCTTGATGCTGCGAGCCATGGAATCCACCCAGTCAGGGACACCTTGAACTGCCAGTCCTCAACCCAGCGATGGTGATCCCAGTCATCCCGGGTCAGAAAGCTCAGGAAGCAGTGGAGCTTTCACATGTTGCTTGAGTCTCAATGGGTTATATATGTTATATGTTATTTAAATATATATATATATATAAATATTATATCATGTTGTCTTCTTGCATAGTTCAATCGTGAAATGCTATGCCATACTACGATCATTTGAACAATGTAAAATCGATCAAAATTGATGGCTTTTCATGAGTTTCCACTCCCAGAATGGTAAGTTAGAGGGTGTAGCCTGTTGCTCTGGGCATGTCATTGGGGCCAGGCACTGGTTCTAGCTGATTTTGCCACTCCAAAAGGTACGTCTTTTACACTGTGAACATTCTGAGTCATTCCGGTGCAGGTCTGATATCTACGGTGAGTCTTTCTGTGCATAGGCCACCGGATGCCACCGGTCAGATTCCCTTTCCACATACCAGTCATACCAGCGACGTTTGCACATCTGGCGACAAAAGGTAACGCAGTTGGGGCCCAAGGTCTCATAGGCCTGAATTTGCTGCGATCCGGGGATCCTGTCCTCACTATCTTCGAACCCTGTGAGACCCAGGAAAAGTGTCAGCTTCCGAAATGGAACAGTTAGGTATTGCTAGCTGGGCACCAAATGCTTGGCCTGCAAGTTTGAACAATTCATGATAGGGAGGGGAACGCTAAGTCAACAAGTCTTCCATGGCTCAAAAATGGTGGACAACGAAAATGGCCCGAAAGTTGTTCATGTTTGGGCAGGGCATGCACCAATCCTGTAAACCATTCAGTTTTGCGGGTCAATTATTTGACATCCTGGAACAACACACAGCCCTCAGTTTTCCACTGTCCACTCTGTTTGTGCCTGTATTGACCAATCTGGCGCCACCTCATGCAGAAGCTCATCCACCTCCTGGAGTTGAACCATGGGAGGTTTGATGTCCAACCATAACTATAGCAGGAGGGACAAACCATGGCAGAGCACCAGTGGCTCCTGTTTGGTCAGGGACGTGACGCCCAAACACAGGCTCTCGCGGAAGGAATGCTTTGGACAGCATCGAGGCTTACAGTGAGTAATCCTGAAGCGAGACCATATCGCAAATGGCTACTTCCCGAGATTGGTTCAGTCGAGGTGGATGTATCTGTGAGAGAGAGAGAGAGTGCGTATGTGCCAACTGAGCTCACATGCGTGACACATCGCCAGCCTTTGGATTGACATGCTCTCTTCCAATACTGACCCAAATCAAGATTCCGACACGAGTTGTCGCCATTCCTGCAACCAAAATCTTTGCTAATGTTAGTAGCCGAGGGGCCCGCTGCCGTCAATTCCTTTATCTCTGCCTTGGCTGTGGCCATCATTGTAAGCAACTCCCGAAGGCCAAGAATGGCCAAAACGGTTGGATCAGTAGTCAAACCACCAATCCCATCCCCCTAATATTAAACGCGCCCTAAATGTTCCCAAGATATCCCAATATATCATGTCGTTTCATCCCCTACTTGGAGGATCATCCCTCTTAGCAACTGGTCGATAACCCTGGTTCGTAAGTCCCGTAACTGGGGTTATCCCATTTATAAGTGGGTTATAGCCGCAGTTACACACCAATTATTAAGTGGGATGATCCTCTAAGTAAGTACGAAACCATGGTCTATGGACTAGTGGTCACATTTAATCAGTTTCAACATGTTTCATGGCAACTTCTGCCATGGCGCCACCGAAGGCATATTCGTTGCCATAGATCTGGAGGCCCACGTGAAAGGCACCGGCACCCCACAGGCTCCAGGCAACATTGTTGAGCAAACCCACTTGCCAGTTGAAAAGGTCCTGGGTATTGAGACGGTAGATGCGGGTAGGATGTGGTAGGTGGGTATGGCACGGCCACGGCCTTTCCACTCCAAACAGTGATATATTGAGTGAAACTGTTGATGTTTGCGGGTCCCAATGGTGAGAAACACCTACTGTAGGTACTGCCAAATGTTTGCCTGAGGCCATCTGCGGCCAAGACTCATAAACGTTCAGGTAGACGAAGGACATCTTCTTCGAAGAAATGCTCTCATCCAGCCTCAAGTGGGGCGCTGCAAGAGCAGCTCGCAACTCAATGGATTGATCACAACTGATCAGTTTGTGAAACGTGTCTGCGCTGCTAAAATGCAAATCTATGCAAATCTATGCAAGTCTAGCATGTTTATGCATGTTTATCATATTTCATCATACTGTTTATCCATGCTATCCTTCTCTTGTTCCAGGCTGTTCCCACGGCACCTGAGAACAGCATCCTGGAGGGCTTCCACCAGGCAGGCGTTGAATCTCATGCCGTTGCCCCGCAACGTCACTGCAACGTCCGTCTCCGGGGAGGAGAAAATCTTCACGTGAAAATCTTCCATGGTGGCCACCTTGGAAAACATCTGGGATGGCTGGCTGGCGAATTATGTAGGACATAATGAAACTGACATGATTCGACATCATTTGACATAATGAACCTCATTCAACTCTGGGACTTGGGATGATTTGAGTCTTTTTCTAAAGTGCAGGCAGGCTCTGCCAGCTACATTGTGATTCCTATTCGGATTCGTTAAGGCCCGCACAAGCGATGGCGTCAACCAGATCAACATCTCCTGAAACGGGCAAGAGACGTACTCTGAAGGACCCCACATCTCCTGTAAAATCCAGAGTGCTTGGCCCGAGAAGCCGAGAAGCCCAGAAAATATCAGCCAGGATTTATGGTTCACAACAATGTATCCTGACCACCAAGGCGCATGGTTGGGGCCACCATCTTTGCGCATTTCATCGCGCATGATCAGTAAACCTAGGCGCAGCTTTGGGATGGTACCCAAATGTCAAGAAATATGTTGAACTGGCGGTTTGGATCGATACTCTAGCGAAACTTGGTGAAACTTCCTCCCGGGATTCTCCCAGCAACAGGAGTCAACCTACATCATGTCCAACTTCCTGGGACCAGGGACGATCCCAGCAGATGTGGATGTAACAGGGCACCCATGTGGGCCAAAGCTCCCCCTCTCGCATATAGCCCTGAAACGCAGCTGACCAGCTGATGGATGGATGGATGGATGGCTGGATGGGTGGGGAACTGCAAGACGGACCAATCCCTCCATTGAATCAGACAAGAACTCTGTGCAAATTGGTGTCGAGGACTAGGAACCAACAGTCCTGAGCTCTGCAGAAAGTCATGCAAGCCCTTCGAACCTTGAGTTCCGGAGATCTGCGCATGGTTTGTAAATGATAATCTACCCAAGTACCCCCAAGGCCCAAAACCCTTAAATCAGCCATGTTCCAGTGATGATATTCATGTGTTTTCCAGTATCCTCCTACATTCCTACATGGTGGAGGTCAGAAAAAAATCATCATCTGCCAGAATTCTGCCAGAATTTTCCCCAAAGGCCACCAGCCCCAGCCAGCCCCAACCAATCCCAATCCCCAGCCTGGAACTCTTCCAACGGCTCGACCCGGGGTGGCACCGGTGTCCGGACCTTGGGTCGGGACAAGGCCTGCGCAGATCCGGACCGTGGCACAACTTGCACAACCCATCTGTAGATGGTTGGCTGGTTGGTATCTGTGTTGGTTAGATCAGTTAGATCTAATGCCTATAGATGCCTATAGTATCCTTAGTAGTGACAGTAGTGTTTGTACAACTGTCTGACCCATCTTTGGAAACGTCTTGCAGATGGAAGGGTGAAATTTGTCAAGTGATCAAGGTTTGTTCCAAAACACTCCAATGATTTGAAGCATGCGGCATTTCACTTCACTCAAATCCTTACTCTTTAATATTCAGCGTCCCCCCCCGTCCACATCCCATCATCTCACTATGTTATAGTTGATAAATTGTTGATATCATCTTTCGGGATGTGAAGACCAGGATGCAATCTAAAACATTCTAAAACAATCCACAAATCAGCTTTCCCCACTTGGAGTTCCCTTTCCGCGCCTCTTTGGCCCTTGCTTTGGGTCTGGTCACCCTCCAGGTTTCCGTTGGACGCTTGGGCAGCTCCAGGGGCTCCAAAGGCTCCAAGGCCTCCGAGGGCTTCACCTGCTCCAAGGGTTTGGGGAGCCACTGGAGCCATGTGCCCACTGAGGGCAGATGGGCGAACTTGGCGTTGCTCAGGTGGTCGCCCGGAGCAGGTGGACCTGGGACTTTGAGGAGAAACGTGCGATGACATTTCGAGGCTTCGAATGCTTGCACAGCCGAATCCAAGAAAACTCCAAAAGATGGGTTGTGTTAGGGGACATAGAGACAGAAAACATAGAACCGTCAAGGTAGCCAGCGCTCACAGGACGTCAAAAAGATCTAAGTAGAGCAAAGGCAAGGGATAGACCAAAGGCCAAAAGTTTAAGCTGCAAAAATCAAAAATCCCATCCCCCTCTTGTAATTCCCCTCAGTAGATCACAAGAATCAATAAAGTTCACCAGATCCAATACTATCTGAGGTGAATGGGCCCATCTACATCCACCTATGGTTTTCTAAACCCAACAACAACACACCCTCTACCCGCAGGCCAAGATGTTCCCTTCCAGGCGGCATTTGCCAGACACCACCGACACGCTGGGTCTACGAGGACTCCACTGTAAGGGAGGCAACGACGCCTCAGAGGTGTCTCAAAATGTTGGAACCCCATTCCATCCCATGAATTGACATGTTTTGTTCATGGGGATTCTATATAAATAAAACCAAAGCCTCCATAGTGGGAAATCATTCAGCCCCATGCCATCCCATCGGTCTTAGAAACCCATTCTGCCCACGAGTTATATTTATATGATTTGCTGGCCATTGAAGGGCTCGCAGTTTGAGACAGACCAATGGCCCAGTGCAGACGCCCTGACAGAGGTGGAATGTGTTGGAATGGCAGTTGAAGTCTAAAGTCAACAACACTGTACAACACATTGGCACTTGAAGGTAGGCGAACTGGAAAAGCCTAGGTGATGCAATGATGATGCCGCATGACGCGCTTTCTTTTTTCACATGTGTTGCTTGCATCCACGCTCAACCGACTCCACTACACAATTACATGCCATCCTATGATTCATATGTACGGCAAGTGTCCAATATACACTTGCAGTGTCAATGGCAAACCGATGTCACTAACTGCTCCAGGCGCCAATCCAAAGCATCAAAGCCTACATTACAATCCGCATCAATCTGCAATACCCCATCTTAAAGTAATAACAATAGCCAATTCTCAAATTCACTTAAAGAGTTGGTGACCCGCCGAAAGTACGCCTGGTATTCTTGCCAATGATAGTTCGTGCACAAGTTAGCTTAAGTGATTTGCAGCTCGCGAGAACTAATTCAGCGAAGCATCTTCCCTGCTAACGTCGGAAGTCAACCAGCCATCGTCGCAAGAGCCATATGCTCCTCAAAGCTATGGCGGAGGTGGAGAATATATATATATATTACCCATCAGCCACACAGACCTACCCATACCACACTCCCAGACCATCCCAGACCTAGTGAGCATTACACGGGTCACACGGTCCTGATTCCTTCAAGCATAACCTTCCACGTCCACGTGAAAGCTGCGACCTTGAGACTCGAACTGTCAGTGACACGGGCAAGACTTCGCCAAAGCTGTGCTGAAGTGGAGATGTGTCACATCCATACATGCGTATATATCTAATGATATTATTTACAGGCTCCTCGGGCGAGGAAAAAAACTTTGGAATGGAGAGCCTCTTCTCTAAAATTTTCTAAAGAAGGTGTGGCCCAGAAAAACTGTCAAAAAAGGGGGGGGCAAAACACCCGCGAAACCTATTTACAATATTTACATTTATACTAATTTAATCTAATTTATACTTATTGATAACCGGTGTTGCACTCAGGTCTGCATCATTTTGGGGCAACAGCTAGGGTTGGGGGAGGGGGGGCTGATAATGTTCGCGTATCGGGTTATCTTGTGCCATTCTTGTGCCCTTGTGGTCGCGAAAGGTGTTCTCTTGTAATTGTCGGGGAACAGGTTTGTAAGGAGTGAAGAGTGGGCCAATAGGAGCAAGACAAAGCAATGAAAGGAGTTACGGCTCTGCGGGATGAAATGATAGTGAAAATGTATCCCAAATGTTGCTTCAAGATTTTGCCTGAATCCTGCAAAAGAAGAATTGCCTGCAGACAGGCAGAGCTTGTGCGATTGTACTGTGATACAACCATGTTGTGTCTCAAGAATTGAATGGGAACAAAACAAAAACTGCCTTCTGTGCTACAAGTCACTGATCACACTGACACTGACGCGTATGATTTCCCATTCTTCCTCGAATCCACATAATTCACGAACTGGAGAACTTCTTTTGATGACATGGCAAACCCTGGCAGCTTCCCCGGCTTACCCATCAAACCTTGGCATCATGATGCCAAGATGCCCCGCTTCAACGGCAGGTTTGATGCAGCAAGCATGCATCATGGCGCCCAAGGATTGGCCATGGTTAGAGGGTGTAGCATTGAACCAGTGACGTGCATCTGGGAAGAAATTCACCAACTGAGCATGTTTCATCATGTTTCTGTTCCGCTTGCAAAGAAAAAAATACAGTTTGAGAGTGAAAGTTCTTGTTCATTCAGACTATTGGATCTGATTGGATCTAGATATATTTTAATATATCATTTGGAGACATTTGGGGTCCTTCAACACTACAATCTCATCACCAGGCTCCATAGCACGCTGGCAACCCATGTGAGCAACATGAGAATGCCAATGCAATGAAGTAGCCGCTAAGTACAGTAGCTGCGAGATTGGACCACTGACAGTTTCTGCATGCATTCGGACAGGACAGTCGAGATGATCAGTTCATTGCACTAAGTCACTAAGAAGTCCCCGAACTGAACAAACATCCTCTTCATTGCCCAATCCACCCCCAACATCTCTTCAAACCCTGCCACATAGGCTTCAAAGTTCCCAAACGAAAATCCAGATTGTTGGCCTATTGTGGATGCTCGTGGATACCATATGCAACATGACGCAACATCTGATAAAAACATCTGATGCAAATCGCCCACCTCTGAAGAACTCCAAGGCCTTCTGCGCCACACAGAGGGCAGCTGTGTCATCAGCACGCGACAAGAGGTCGCCCTGGCTGCATCTGAAATGGCAACCTGTTTCGGAATGTTTGGGAAGTATCAAGTTACCCTCTGGTAAACTAACATAGCTATAGCAAATCACCATTTTTTATGGGAAAATCCACTATAAATTATAAATGGCCATTTTCAATAGCTATGTTAGTTCACCAGAGGGTATAGTATCAAGCTTCAACCCACACGATGCAACCACCTCCAATCCACTTTTTGATCCAATTGGATTCTCAAAGTTTCCCTCTAAGGCTCTAAGGTGTGTCATTAACAACCAGCCCCCTTTCCAAATCCCATGGAGGTAGCTGAAGTCCCTTCACTTTCAAGGCTGCCATGCCTGCAATTGATAGCTTTGCTTAATTACATGCCGTGATAGCAAACATAACTGTTTCACTTTCGAAAATAAACTAATCCTGTCTTCCAACTGCAAGTCTTCCCCCTGAATGCCTTCTGGATTCCCAGGGTGACTTGTCGCGCTCGACATCGACCAGATCGTAGACCCAGCAGCAACCTCTGCAGCTCTGGTGTGGTTGAGGTGCTGCAGGATCTCAAATAAAGAGGGATACCCAGATTCTTGACGGGAACAAAATTCAACCAGCAAATATCCTGTAGCTGCAGTAATTGCAGCACATACCTCATAAAATCTCATAAATATGTTGGGAATCCAACTGGTAAAACAACTGGGAATTTTGGGTTTCGGGGATCCAGTTGGACCCTACTTTCAATTGCAGCACCCACATTCTCCGCACTGGCCTAGTACGACGAGCCACCCTTAGCACTTGAAAGCCTCCTTACGGAGTCAGAGGCAACACAAAGCATGTCTTGGTCTCCCAGCAACTCTGAATTACCCATCAGCTCACTTCGCTTTGCACCGGCTGCCACCTGCAACTCATCCACCTGAGTGTTTAACTCGTCGGGAAGAGTTCGTGCGGGGTGACTGGTGATACCCGCCGGTAAGCAGACGTGGCTTCTGGAAAATCCCATTTCTCTCTCCATCGCCCTCATTAAAAACTGATTTTCCATTACAAAAACCTCCATTTACAGATTTTAGAGGAGTCCCACTCTGTGCATTGCAAGCCAAACATCACCAAGTGCCAAACTCCATCGGACACGAAGGCGACTACCTCCACTTCATAGGACTTCAGGTCGACCTGCGCGGACCGTTGTATGTTGGCAACTCCAACGCATCACATGCAGAATTAGAGAGAATTTGAATGGGATGTCATACACTGGAAATTCACTGGAATATGTCCAAATACTAAGCTGCTATTGAAAACGGCTGTTTCAATAACCAAATTCCAATCCCATGGTACACACAATCCATTGCCAACTTTGGGGCTGAGCATTTGGATCCCTCCACGCAAATTTCCGGCCACAAGAGGCGAGTCTGTCAATAGGATACCTGCGCACACACATTTAAGTCACCAACGTTGCCTAACAAACTTCTTCGTGAAGCATCTCTCATTGGCAGTATGCCCAGGACTTTGAAACTAGCACAGTTTCACAAAGTAGGGCTTTGAAACATCCCCTCTTCGCAAACTGCGGGAACCAATGGAAACAACACCAGGGCGCTAGTCTGACAGGGACAGGCGTGCCTGGTTTCATGGGAGTGACCTTTCTCCCACAATATATACCATATGTATCATCATATCCATCATATCCATCTCACTTTCAATACTTTCAAGCAGAAGGAATTTTATCAACATAAACTCCACCTCAGATATCCTCTCGGGTCTCTCCCAATCTTAAAAATCGGTGCAGGCCCGAAACAAAATCCCGTGGCCAAGGTCTGCTCCAACCGAATAGGCCACGGAAAAAGCGAGGCTTTGAATCTATCTACGTTTGAAATGTTTGAGGATGGGTGCTTGCTGCAATCCCCTGATTTCCTCGAAAGTTCTATGGTCTTGACAAGTCTTGACAAGGCCTCAGCATCACCAGGAACATCACCAGCAATGTCTGTTGCCTCATGGGTTCAGTGTCAGCAGCAGCCAAAGATTCTCATCCAGCGCGTGTGGCAACAAGACCGAAGCGCGGAGAAAGACCTCAGATCCCGAAACAAAATGGCCCTCATTTGATAGCCACACGGGGTCTGGGCACACAGACACCATTCCAATCCACATCCATTTCACCTGTACAAATGAATCCTTGCCCGCGCAAGGAAGCAGAATAGGATGTCACCATGTACATTTTAAGCTGGACCCTGCCATGGCATGACAGGGTTCCAGTGGCAGAACCCTTTCACTGGGGCACCGGCTGTGAGAAACACCACCGCTGGGAAGGTCAGCATCAACAAGCTACGCAGCTCCAAACTGATGACCCTCCTGTGTGGGAAGTGGCAGCCCAACAGCCAGCAAAGCCTGTCCACCCAGAAAAAAGATGAAAAAAGGGCGTTGAATCGGCGTTGAAGCTCAAATTAGATGTCCAATATCTGTGTATTTAATCATCTTTGCTGGGGCCTAGCAGATTCGCCTTGGACGTCTTCAGAGAACTTGCAGTGTGGGGGTCACGTCTAAGACAACGATTTCTGCCCTCCCATGCAGACTGGCTCCTCTCATACAATGACAGCACCAGCGTGACCATGGCGCCTTATGGAAGCTGCCATGCCAAGATGGCTGAGACCCCACCTATCATTACACATCTGCATAGTTGATCGAAAACGGTGTAACATCATCGGCACATGGAACCACAATTTCAAAATCTATGGCAGGAATCAAGTTGGAGGAGATGCAGTCTGCAGGGATTCTGCAAATCCTGACTGGTGGAAGCTTTCAATGCCTCATGGCATCTGCCATGTGCTGATTCTGTGCCAAAGAGCAAGCCCATGCGACTGCAAAGTTGCCCGAGAAGAAGAACCTGGGCCCCAGATCTCCAGATCGATGATCGAGGGTGAGAGATGAGACAAACACGATGGCAAGGTTTTGCCAGACGTGGAGTGGCCCAGTCTACGGGGTCTGATTTGAGATCATTGTGTAGGGCTGACATGCACTGACGCCATCAACTGGATGGGCACATGCATTCACATTATACAAGCACAAGAAAGCAGAGGGGTGTCAGGTGGGTTAGTGTCATAGCACCTATCGCGTCTCATGCAGCCGGATCCATTGGCCACTGAGATTCCACACTCGGGCCAGGCATCATATCGACTGCACAACTCTTCCCACCATGCCTGATATCGAGCGCCGCTAGGTCGGTCTGCTTAACACGAAAAAAGCCCGTCACTCTGCGCCTGGCTGCCCACGAGCAGATGCAAAGATACCTTGGAACATCATGGAACTGTTGAGATCTGTTGAGATCTGTTGATTACACCAGCTGACAGCAACTGACAGCACCCCATCACCAGCATTCACCAGAAGCTTCAAAGCCAGGAGACTGGAAGATTGAAGATGCCAGGGACCAGGAATGCATCCACGCGATGCATCTGACCACTCTGGACCCAGCAGTTCAGGATATAGGCCTGCTGCAAGCAGCCAATAGAAGCAGTTGGCCCTATCTAAGTGGCCATCTCAAGGGAAATGGAGCTAGCCATGGAAAGATGTGGGTAGAACATGGACTTCCGACATCTTCCGACCCTCTAAAACGAATGCCAACATTGTGGATTGGTGTAACATCTAGTTTTGAGCCATCCACCGAATGCGTTGTCTGAAATGCCCCAAAGAGATTCCTTTGGATCATCTTGCCATCTCCCGAAGCACCTGGTGTGCCACCAGCAGCAGGGTGACCCCTCCAACAATGGGATCCAAGATGGCTAGCTCTGGCCACACGGCACGAGCGGCTTGATACGCCAACACCTCGGGCTCGGGGCTCGGCTACGCGGATCAATACGGTATTGGGTTGTGTGGCCACCACTGAGCGTGCGACCATGTAGAATGCAGCTGCATTCCTAGGATATTCAGAGGGTATTGAAAGGGTGCTGCAGAACTCCAAGTTTAGCTGAGGATCCCTAAGGGAACTCTACGAATGCTTTGCCAAAGTAAGACTGCGAACAAGCTCAAACAGCTCCAAAAAAAATGTCAAGAAAACATAGCACGACAAAAAAAGGTCTATTTGCTTGCCTAAGCATGCCAAGGCCAATATTTTTGGGGGTAAGGCCAAGCTTCAAGAATCCGCCAGTCTTCACATCGCCCTTGTTTCCAAACCCCAGGAGTTTCAGCACATCGCTGCGCCTGAAGCCATGAAAACACCATCCGGCGGGCAGTCGCGAAATCTGAAATTGCAAGGGGAACGAAGTCCTCCCATTCATCTAGATCTCACCAGAGAGGTTGGTTGCCCGGTTGTTCATGTGGATAATTTATTTATCCAGAGCTGATGTATCCGTAGTTTCTTGATGGCTTTATCACTGTTACCCCCTATGCTCTTGCAACTAATCTAGCCTGTCAAAATTCCCTTCATTTGCAGATGAAGCTCCCACTCCAAATTGATTCAGGAAAAAAAATGCATTGAAGGGTATTAATGGGAACATCTTGATCATAGTGAAACCACCATGAAACCACCATTGAAGTGTATTTACACACATTCGACTTGAGAAACGGCCGAGGCCGCGACGATCCCAGCAGACTTGGCTGGAGACCACTGAGGGCATTCAAAACTCCAGCTGCCAGGGCCAACCACTTCATCTGGCATCCCACTCGGATCAACCCCGCTGATTGCTGAGATGGGAGCATCCAAAAATAGATCCCTTGAGGAAGATCTGTGGGAGATGGGAAGCCATCTGTTGATGGGGATTCACCCACCATAAACCAGAAATGTACCTAATATCTGGAATGAAATGTGGAATTCACTGTGGAATGATGCTTTTGAGATCATGGAATCGATGAAAATTGGATATTGCCATGTATGGCTGGTGCGACACCCAAACTTCTCAGCCCGCCCCAAAGAAGGTCAATTGATAATTGATACCCCAAGTGTTGAGCCATGGCCATGTGCCGATTAGGGGATATGGGGTATGATAGGGATAATTATGCTTCTGTAGATCAAAATTGGAGGCCCAAGAAGGTCGTGTTGTCCAAACCCGGGTACCTGTTGAAAAACGACATGTGCCCAAGGACCTCCAAAGGAAGTGTGGGAACCTAGGGTCCCATGGTCCGTTTGCACCAACTCAAAGCGAGACATCATGAGCAACTGAGCAATGTTTTGCAAGGGGATGGCAAGCAATCCATTAATATTCCACTAAAAGTGACATTACGCGATGTCAGCCATCAAATGCTCTCACAAAACCATTGGCAAAAACTGGCATGGAAAACCCGAACCTGGGCCTCACAAGTTCCAAGACCGGCACCCAGCTATTCCCATTGAGATTCATGAGATCCGCCATAGAGGTATCCAGCAGAACTGCAGCGCCTGCCAGTTGTGGAATGAGTGCACGGGCTACGCCATGCTACGCCATGCTACGCCCACAGTCTTACTCAAAGTTTGTGCAATCTGGAGCCTAACGCCAGATAGACGGCACCACTGATCGCATGGACCTAGGATGGATTTGTTTGAAAATCACATGGGCAGCTGCACAGGTGGACCCTGGGATGGGAACGTGGCTGGGATCTGGGCGTGCGCGAGATCGGCAGAGGTCCACATGCGATTGATGGATTGGATCTTCCAGATCTTTTGCCAAGCTTCTACCTGCACTGCCGAAGCAAATGACCACAGGCTTTTACTCAATGCTCCAAAAAAGAAAAGAGGCGACAAGATTCTCACCCAAATCCAAGGCCTGAACCAATCAAGGTAGTTGATCGTGTTTGATAGTACCCTCTGGTAAACTAACATATCACCATTCTTTATTGGAAAATCCACTATAAATATCTATAAATAGCCATTTTCAATAGCTATTTGATAGCATTTCGGCTTGCTCCCGTCAGTTTTGAGGCTGGGCCTGCGGTTCCGAGGCGAGGGGCACCTCTGGTCCACCGATTGCAGCCCCTTCCTGCGGGCAAGAGATCAAAAACTGTAAACATGCCGGGAGGCTCGTACCCCAATGTACCCTCCGGTAATCAAACGTGGCAATTGGAAATCCCCTATAAATAGAGGTTTTAATGGGAAAATCATCTATAAATGGTGGATTTTCCATTGCCATGTTTGATTACCAGAAGCAAACTCATGAAGCGTCTGACCCAGCAGCCAGTCATCATCAGTCATCCCAATCCTTCTGGGCTAGTGGCCGGCATCGATGAGCCCAATGCTCCTGGCGCAATGCTGACTCAAGTGAGTTTCCATCAGCATCTGATGTGATGGAATGTGTAAATGAAGACAACAAATCAATGCGAGTGTGGGCAAGGGTCTCGTCGCGGCAGCTAGCTGATGATTTTTTTCCTCCTGTCCTGCAGGACAGTGCTCTTAAGGTGACCCAGACTTTGGTACTAGTGGTGCTGCTTCCCTCGGATCCCTCTCACTTAGCGCCTGTTGGGCCTTGCCATAGGTGGCCCCTCCAAGGATGGCGATCAACGCACCCAGAACCTGGGCGAAATCGAGGGACATGAAGATGGCCTCGATGCCGATGATCACGAACTTGTTCACGTTGATGAGGACCAAGAAACTGGTGGCACTGATGAGACTTTGGCACCAAATACCTGTGAAGCTGATGCCCACGCCCACGATGCAACTGGCGAAGATCCATATCACACTGAGGCCTTTGAGGTGCGAAAGTTGGGGCAAAGCGCCCCACTCATCGGTGATGTAAGCACACAAGAGCACAGTCACCAGGCCGAAGAAATTGTTCAGCAAGGTGACCCCAGTCTTGGAGATGTCCACGGGGTACTGATCCTTGGCCAACATCAGGCGCTGCAGCAGGCGGTCGCCCACGGCCAGAAATGTGTTGACCAACGCCCAGCCCAAACCAACGAAGTGTTCCCGGGGCATCGCGCTGACGTACACCGTGGCTCCTGCCAGCATCATGAAAATGGAGATCAACATTGCAGCATTCACCTGTATCGGACGAGGGTAAAAGCTTTCCACCACTAGGCTGGCAATTGGAGACAGGCATCGCAGCACCACCAATAACGACATGGAGGCATTCTTCAGTGTCAGCATTGAGGTGAGCAAGACGCCGCTAAAAAAGGGTGTCACCATGGACCATCGCAGCACGTCTCTCATTGATCCAAAGTGAATCCACTTCCAAGCGAAACAAAGCAGGGCCAGGCAGCAATATCCCATCTGCAAAGCAACCAGGACGCACACTGCAGGGAAATGCACCACAGCCAGCTTGTTGAAAAGGAGCATCCCGACTGAGCAAATGCACCAGCTGCTGACACTGAGGAGGATTTGCGACGTTTCCTTGTCGCCTCGATTAGTAGGACTCCCTGGCCCGAAAGCCTTGGGACTTCCCAAAGTCTTGGTAGTAGGACTCCCTGAAGACATGGTTGTAATAAAATATGAAGAATGCTACGGTATGAGTAAATGAGGCGGGGCTTGCGCCAAACTGCCTGCGGATATGTATATGTATAGATATAAATACACATATACCTATACAAGAATGATCAATGATGTACACACGCACACACTGCTGACATGCACCTGCGTTTCTTTCAAGTGTGTTTCTATCGGTTTTGTTTCTGTTGACTCACAGCCATCCACTTTGGTTCAAGTCGTTTTGGACCCCTCTGTGGATCCTGGATCTCAGCGAGGGTCAGGTCTGCCTTGTTGAGGCACTTCTCCAGCTCCTGACCATCCCAGGTAGCAAAAAATTGGTCAATATGTGTTAATATTAGTTGCGGAGTCCCTTGACCGGGATTTTCCATGATGCTGCCATGCGCAACTGGGATAGGTCCGGATAGGTGGCTCCAGATTGTGGTCGCCCACAGCTTCCAACTGCAGAGCTGGGTGGTCACAGGACTGTGCTCCTCGAAGGTGTAGAGCTTTCCATCCCACGGGTTGAAGCGACGCCTTGGGATCTTGCGACGCCTTGCGGATTTTGTGTCACAAGTGACATCCTGTGGGATGTGTGTAGAGCTTTCCATCCACATCGCCTGATCTCTCAGGCTCTGAGGCTTTGGCTCGTTGGGATTTTCGGCTGTGCTTTGAACCTCCAGCTCTATGACATTCACTGAAAGGTAAGGAAAGGTAAACGAGGTAAACAAGCCACTCATGTCAGACTCAGCCTTGCCGAACTCTGAGTCTCTTCTTTACCCTTCAATTGTGCACCCCTACGGTAGCTCTGCGCCGTTGCTCCTTCTGCAACCCTTCAAGCGCACGTTGCGTGAGCCTTGCAAGCCAGGTGATGGCAGCCCCACATCTTCATGGCTAATTATATATTGATGCTCGCGTAAATACCCTCTGGTAAACTAACATAGCTATTGAAAATGGCCATTTATAGTTGATTTTCCCATGAAAAATTGTGATTTTCCATAGTTATGTGGCTGTTTACCAGAGGGTAGTCAAAATTGAGGCACTGACTCCAAAGGAGTGCCCTCCGGAAGTACCAGCCAGTAGTCTTCCTCAACCCAGCCTGGAGCCCGTCACAACACTGCCAAGATCGGGAGAACTTGGGTGGTCAGGAATCACATGAAGCAGGGACCCTGGTAAAGACCGTTTCATAGGGATGCTGATGATGGTGGTGATGACAATGATTCTTACAGTATTATTCTTCATATTCTTCTTATTCTTATGATGAGGATGAGGATGATGTGGATGATGAGGCTGATGAGGCTGATGAGTGATGAGGATGAGGATGAGGATGGTGATGATGGCGATGGTGTTTGACCTCTTCCCACTGCGCACCTGCACCACCAAAGATCTCAAGGATGCCAGGAGTCGACAGAATGCCTGCCACCTCCAAATGTGGACGGATGTATCCCAAAACGCCCGTATCTACCAATGAATCAAGGAGTTTCAATTCAATTGTGCATCCCTCGTCCGCATCAGCCTACCCTTGATATCGTTTTGGAAAGGCGGGTCAGGTGTTTCACTAATGGCGGCGATGCTTGGACAATGCAATGCGAACCCCACACGAAGTAACGCAAAGAAAGGTCCAACTTCTCCGCATAGCTTCCCAGCTCAGAATATCTATTTGCAAACCATTGTCAAGTATCAAGAAACGAGTATGATGTGCCCTGGACATGTGGGGAGAAAAATAACCATGTACAAGATGGACCTATATCAAATTTCCTCACACGTTGCTAGTGGTTCATCCATCCATATCACGCCATTTGATCTCACTTTTTTGAGTAATTAAGCATCTGTCTGCATCGTTGGTGGCAGTTCTCTCTTGTTGTTCCGTCCATTCCGTCCATTTCCGTCCGCAGGCCTTGGGCTTTTCCATATCCAGCTGTCGAAACTTCTGGTCCGCGCTCTCCAAGACTTTCCGGAGCGCACGCTCACTGATCCTGGAGTTTGCAGCCAAACCAACCGTACACGCTAATTACTAATGTTTGTATATTAAAAGTATGGAATCATCAAGCAATGCACATGTTCCCGGCAATTCCAATTCTTCTCAGCTTTCTGGCTCAGGGTATCACAGCTGGTTGTAGTAACTTGATCTGGTGCTGTGTTTTTTTTGGGGGTTTTGTGGAGCAACGGGAGCCAGAGCCACTGGACCGTCACTCCGGGCCTGATGCACTGATCCAACAAGCCGCTGGCTTCCAAATCAGAGAGCCTGCAGGTAGCGATTCGCTACCATTCAGAAGGCATTGCAGTGATGTTTAAACCCAAACACCAGGAAAATCAAACGAAATTGGTGCATTTCAAGATGTAGTTCATCATATACAATCATACATACATATAATACATTTATATATATGTACATATCTCTCTCTCCTTCCCTCTCCCCTTCTTTCTCTATATCACTGCTTAGCTTTTCCATAGATGTCCCAGCACGTACCATTGGTCATGGGTCATCCAAAGTCACGTCGCGAAGCCGAGAGAGCCCGCTCGCCTCTCGAAGCCTTTCTGCATCAAGTCCTCATGCATCTTCCACTTGACACCCAGGGAAGGGGCGACCTTGGCCTAGGGCGCCATCATGCGTCATCCATACCCAGATAGACTCAGAGATATACTGTGAATATCATTCATTGATATCTCTTGATCGAAGGAAGTTTAGAAGCTAAACCTTCCGACAATATGGACAAATGGAAAAGCGCAGCCATGAAGAAAGTCAGACGATGAAGAAAGTCAGAAGAGAAGAGATGCAGGTCCGCGAAAAGGTAGGAAAGTCGCGAAACACTGTGTTTTTCCAATGTTTTGTGGCTCCGGAGGGTCGAAAAGTAGGCTCGCTAAAGCGGCGGGTGCGGAGACATCTTGGCAAATGAGACATGAAAAATTGCACGCCGTTGCAGCGCGAAGCACATTTGGAAGTAAAAAGTGTTAAAAACTGTCGGGTTCGGAGCACTTTTGGAAGTTGAGATGTGGAAAAAGTGCACGGCGCTGTGGCGCGNGCAAATTTTGAGATGTCAGTTAACTAACTGAACTAACAACTTAACAACTTAACCACTTAACAGTTGAACAACTTAACAACTTAACCACTTAACAACTTAACAACTTAGTTAGTTAGTTTGTCAGTTGGTTAGTCAGTGAGTCAGTCAGTTAGTCAGTCAGTTAGTCAGTTA
>BGPT01000622.1:257350-275133 GCA_003297045.1 Symbiodinium sp. clade C Y103 | reverse complement strand
ATCGATCCTTTTCTATGGCTTGGCTAAGAGGGAGCTGTCGATCGGATGGCATCTGTCACATGCATCAAGGTTCACTCATTTCTGGTTTCTTCATTCACACAAGGTGAGGCCCCCTAGATAGCTAAGTTGACTTAGAACTTGGTTAATTAGGGTTTATATGGGATGTATGTAACTATGGTTCATGGGGGTGCGAAACCAACTTGTAAATGGGGGGCCTCACCTCGTAATAGTATGCAAAAAAATTGGACAAACATGAAAAACCATTCACAAGTGGAAAAGTGCCTTAGACCCAAGGAACCTCAAACTCCACAAGTGCTCAAACAAACCTGTTTGGCCTTCGAAGAGTTTCCAATCCATCTGCTATGCAAAAGTGACACATGTTCAAAGAATGTCCGCTACTAAAATGTCAACAAACGTGACCGCTCCATGCTTTACTCACTGGTCGCAAAGGAAATCTCTAGGTACGAAGGGTGGCTGACACCCCGACTTGAGCCAGTTCTAAGAGTTCCTGATATTATTTGCAGGGTACGTCCCCTGTTTTGCTGGCGAACATCACCAGCTTTTTGAACGAATACCGCAGAAAATACATGTATATATATATAATATATATATATATATTACGAGTACATATATATATATATATATGTATATATATATATATCATGATCTATCTATCTATAGCCAAGTTCTACCCCGTTTCTGCTTGTAAAAGCATCAGCTTTTGGTTGCTGGCAATAGGGATGAACTGATGTCCTCAAACCCAAAAAATGAGCCAACTCTGCATATCAGAACAGCCCTGAGACCCTCCAATCTCATGCCGTTGGCACGGGAGTGGAGTAGCCACCACCAGCTGGAGGACCGCCCACAGCAGGGCCCTGCGGCTGTGAAGTGATCAGGAGGGCCCTGTGGTTCTGCTGTGGATGGTTTTATTGGACTATGGGGCCGGTCCCAACCAACTTCTTTTCATATGTTTCTTTCCAAGATGCGCGCTTCGTGCGCAGCATGCCGAAGGAGCCCCGCAACATCCCGCAACATACGGATCTAAGGGAACTTCATCCCACCACTGGACATCCCATCTGTGCAAAGTACATTCCTGACCTAGTGAGATGCGTCCATACAAATAACATCTCTGTTATATATACACATACATATACAACTACATAACACAAACACACACACACACACATAGAGAATCACAGAGATAAATACTACAAACACACCCACCCACACACACACACACACAGACATATATATATATAGAATATAGAATCACAAACCACAACCACAACCACAACCACAACAACAACAACAACAACAACAACAACAACAACAACAACCACAACAGCAACAACAGCAACACCAACAACACCAGCAACACCATCAGCAGCAACAACAACAACAGCAACAACAGCAACAACAACAACAACAACAACAGCAACACCATCAGCAGCAACAGCAGCAACAACAGGAACAGCAGCAACAACAACAGCAGCAGCAACAACAACAACAACAGCAGCAGCAGCAGCACCGGCAACAGCAAATATAAATTTAAATGTCAAACATATCTATCAGCAATTTGTCTGCATGATTTTCCCTTACTGCGCATCGTTTACGGGCCTCGGTTGCTGCGAGGTTGCTAGAACTATACCCGATGGAAGCCACTTCCCAGTGGCCCGCCTGCAGAGCAATACTGATATTCAAAAGTCCTGTCCTTAGAGATGACTTGGTGCAAGCTATGAGTCAGAACCTACCCCTGGTGAAGACCAAAATGGCTGGCAAATGGATGGTCATCCCCCTAACAAAAGATCAATCTGTAGGTATTGATCCACGCAGTGTACTGCTGCCACAGGTCTTGCAGCCTGGTGGTAGAAGAATTAAGTCGCTGGGGTTCTGTTTATCACTGGGTTGAGGACATGTTAAGTAGTCAACCGATGTGACTCCCCTAATTTGATCAGTCTCGCCTCCACCATGTATACCTCAGATCCACGGTTGTAAGTTGAAACCAACCATATTGTTAATTGCTCAAATGGATATAGGCTGAATTGCACACTCCCTAAAGTGGAAGATTTACAATTTAAATTTAGATTAACCAGCATCCACTCTTCCTTGGATGTGAAACTTTTACCTATGAACAACTTCCAGCTGAACATGAAAAAATCAGTCAGTGCTAAAAAAATGCCGATTCACCGGCCATCTCACCTAGTTTACTCATCCCATCCTGTCGGGTCGAATCCCACATCTTGCCCGCTTGATCCAAGCTGCTGCTCTCCCTTCTTGAACAGGGGCACTGGTACCTTGTGGCAAGCTTCGACTTGCTGGGCACCTCGTTCCCATTGGGAAACTTGTGGAATTTCCAGGGGCTCCCATCATGGGACCTCCTCTGTCACACGCTAAACATGCATGTGTATATATATATATATATCATCGGTGTTGTACAGTATAGAGAAGATTACTTAAGTCTCTCTCTCTCTCTCTCGATATATATATGTAGAATATTATATATATATATATCATATATGACTAGCGGAAGGATTTCAAGTGGTGCGGGAAGTGTAGGGGGCTATTCCAAATGGAGGTCTTACCCTTGAGCACCCCCTATCACAGGCAAAAGAAAATTATGCGTGATCACGGCCAACGAATCCAAGATTGTCGCTTGGCCCATGAGATTCACATCTTATTCATTTTAGGATATTTTAGGTATTTTACCAAAGATGTAAGATATTACCAATCATTTCTTGGAGCAACTCGCAAAATATCAGTAAGTCTGGAAATTGCCAGCATGGCAAACCTCAAACACAGCCACCCTGAGCTGCACAGCATTTACCCCCATCAAAATCCGATTTTAATCCCATCCCCTATGACCACCCTCTGGTAATCAAACATGGCTAGCCGGAAAATCTCTATAAGTGAGGGTCTTAATGATCTTAATGGGAAAATCATCGAACTAAATGGTGGGTTTTCAATTGCCAGGTTTGATTTCCGGAGGATATACCAAGTAATCATATTCAACCAGGCTTTGTGTCTTGTCCATAGGGGACGGGGACAAATGATTAAACACCTGTTGTAGCACGCGTTACCTTTGGATGAAGTTGTATCAAACCGTCCCAACAACCGATACGCCCAGAACATTCCATGGTTTAATCACGGCCAATCTCAGATGCCAGTTTTTTTCTTGGCTAGCTGGTTAGGTTCTCTCTCGCTCTCTCTCCCTCTCCATTTGTGGCAAAACAATGGAGTATTGAACTTATGATCTTTCTATCCAAGCTTGCCCCATTTCATATATTTAAATTCCCATGAAATTGTTGCTTTTTATCTATATATATATATATATATCCATACATCTCCATACATCTCCATATATCTCCATATATCTCCATATATCTCCATATATCTCCATATATCTCCATATATCTCCATTAAACTTCCCCAAACAGTTCACCCAGTAGTACCCCATTAAATACCACCCTACATGACCACCTCTATAATATATATGTATATATATATATATATGTATGTATGTATATATATATATATGTGTAAATATATATATATATATGTATATCTATATATATGTGTACGTATATATATATATATATGTATATGTATATATATATATATATGTGTAAATATATATATATATATGTATATCTATGTTGTGAATTTGCTGCCACATTTGCCTGTCCTTGGTATCTTGAGGAATCATCACAATGCGTTGTGCCCATATGTATTCCTGTGGGTCGGATCACCATTTGCAGCTATCAGAGGTGTTGCGGCTCAACACTCCGTGCTTGTGCTTGGACCAGGGGTCCCTTGGAAATCAGGTGGAAGATTGGTGGAGGATAGAAAGGGGGGCCCGCACCAGTGTTGGGGATCATCCAACACTGGTAGCGGAGCGCTGCCCAGCCAGGAAGATTTTCTAGCTGTGTGAGAGGCCTCTGCAGATTCTTTTGCTTCCTGAAAGCTGTTGATCCAGAATGCCTGAGGGTACAGCCGATGAAGCAAGTGCGAGTGGAACACAGACGACAGGTGGTCCATCTTTGTCGCACTTGCCCTGGTCGATGATCCCTTCTTTCAAACCTGGTGAAACAGAGATTAATGAGTATACCAAGAAGATCGAATTTCTTGCAGGACTATGGCCCCCTGAACATTTGTGTCATCTAGCTCCACGAGCTGCCATGTTATGTGAAGGATCCGCCTTCAAGAGGATCATGAGACTGGACCCTTCTAAATTGAAGGTCAACTCTGTGGAGGGAGTGAAGCTCCTTGTCACCACCTTGGGTGGCATATGGGGCAAAAGCCTGCTTGAGGACAAGTTCGAACGCTTCGAGCGTGCCATTTTCTCAACATCCCAGAGACAAGACGAGTCTCACGAGAGTTATCTGGCCCGACATGATTATCAGTTTGAAGAACTGCTCCAAATGGGTGTTGGATTCGAGGAGATCCGTGCCTATGTGCTCCTTCGCAACAGTGGGCTCAACGCAGAAGACAAAAAGAAGCTGATTGTTGATGCGCAAGGAAATTTGGAGTACAAGAAGATTGTGTCTTCCCTGAAACTGTTGGGGTCGCGATTCTTTCATGAAGTCCAGACCGGAAGCCGAGCCTCTTCCCGCAACAAGACGTATGACGTGAATGCCGTCTTTGAGGATGAGTTCCCAACGAATCTGGCCGAAGAGGAGACCGTTTTTGCTGGGGAACAGTGGGATGATGGTGAAATATACTATGATGACAATGATCCGGATGCAGTGATTTGTATGCAATTCGAAGATAGCATAGTGGATGCCCTTCAAGGTGATTCTGACTTGGCAGTATGTTACAACACGTATCTGAATGCCCGTCAAAGGTTGACAGACCGAAACAAAAGTCGGGGCTTTTGGGGTTCCTCCAAGGGTCAATATCCCCAGAAGGGAAAGTCCAAAGGAAAAAGCAAGGGATTTGGAAAAGGGCGCAAGTCACTCGCCCAGCGCATTTTAGAGTCAGAATGCCGGAGATGCGGTGCCAGAGGGCACTGGAAAGCTGAGTGCCCCTTGAACCGTGCCTCTCAAGCGAGTAACCCTGCCAGTGCCTCCAAAGATTCAGCCTTTGCCGGAACCGTCACTGCAACCGATGATCTTCCCCATGAAGTTGATGATATGATCCCGATCCCAGAGTCCGAAGATGTTACTTGTCATGAGTATAACATGGGTCAGAATTCTAGTCTTTGTTTCATGACCATGCAGAATAATAGTGCCCTAGGTGTCTCATGCCAGCTCGACACAAGACTTGTCTCCAGGTTTTTGAGCTCGTTGAAGAAACGCCTAAGCCCTCTGCAGAAGCAAATTCCTGAGTGTTCCGCTGCACGACCACTTGAGGTCGATTCTGACGTAGCCATGTTTGTGAGTCATGGACCTTTTGGAATTGTGGATCTAGGTGCTAGCCAAACTGTTATCGGAAAGAAACAGGTTCCAGAACTGTTAAGTCATTTGCCGAGTGACATTCAGAGCCGAGTCCGGAAGGTTCCATGCCAGACCACGTTCAGATTTGGCAACAGCAGCACCGTCACGTGTCATGAAGCCCTGTTGATACCGTTGGCCAAGTGGAATGTGAAAGTTTGTGTGGTTGATTCTCAAACGCCTTTTTTATTATCTAACAACGTGTTTCGTACTCTTGGGGCTCAGATTGACACTGCACAGGACGAAGTGCATTTTGCCTGTCTTGGATTCTCCATGAAGCTATCATTGTCCGAGAAGAAACTGTACCTGCTCGATTTTTGTGAGCTTGTTCGGAGATCAAGGTCCACAGGTAAGTCTCCAGGTCAGGACATTCTCAGCACTCCAGTGATGCATAGCAGTTGTGACAGTGTCGAAGAAATGGTTCCGTTTCACCAGAGCCGAGATAGCACATCAAGCCACTCCGGAGTAGTTGCATCTTTGCTTTGTGAACCGTTTGCATCACCAAGGGTAGTGCACGATGTCGAAGAGCCTGGCCGATCGATTCTCTGCAGTGACCGAGCAGAAAGCCCAGGAAGAGTTCATGCAGATGTCGTTTCAGGAGCTCTCGGATCTTCGAATCACGTTTGGAGAAGCCAAGCTGAATCAACGATACATCGATGTAGTGCAGAACGATCCGAAGTACGTGAGCTGGTTTGCCAAGAAGTACGAGAAGAGCCAAAAACCAGCACATCGATCCTTCCTCTTCTTCCTGAACCTCTGCGTCGAGAGGAAGGAGATGGAATTGGGCACAGATCGCCCAGAATCTCCGTCGGGCAGTCCGACGCACCAGGCCCTGAAGGCCAAATCCAAGTGTGCTCCCAAGATGATGGTCAATCTGGAGACCTCCAGCTGGTCAGACGAGGAGTTCGACCGATCATGGAGTGTGCAGCAGGAGGTGAGCCAACAGGCGGAGCGCCTCAACAACATGGAAGCCACCCTCTCCCAGATTGCTCATCAGCTGCAGAGCCTGGCCCATTCGGTGAGTTCTCAGCACAGTGTGCCGCAGTAGATGATCTGAGAGCCGGGCAATCTGAGAGTGAGTTCCGATCATGGATTGCCGACAGCATAGGATGTCAACAGTTGCAAGCATGCCCAGGCGAAGTACTGGATCCATCTTACTTTCAAGACATCCTCATGAGTCAACATGGTAAACATAATTGGGTGTATGAAGAAATGTGGCAATATTGGCATAAGAAACATGCTCACATGTCTCTTGAAGCCCTTCAGCGTCACTGGACTCATTCTTACTGCGATGTGTTGGAAGTGTACTGCTCCCAAGATAGCCAGTTGACTCAGCAAGCATCCATGTTAGGATTGAAAGCTCGTCGGTTCGGTTTGCGACAAGGAGATCTCTCCACGTTTCAAGGTCGTTGTCAATTGTATGACACTTTGTGGATTTTGCGTCCTCAACATGTGTGGGTGGCCCCAAAATGTGCACCTTGGAGTAACTGGAATCATTTAAATGCCGCCAAGTCCCTTGAAGCTTTTGACAAGATCTCAGCCAGTCGCCGAGCCGAGAATGTTCATTTGCTGCTGTGTGATGGGCTCTTCCGTTTGCAGGATTGGAGGGGTGACCACTTTCATTTCCATCTGGAACAGCCACAGGGGTCTGAGATGCTTTATCAAGACGAAATGCAGAACATTGTGGATAATACGCTGAAGGCAGTTTGTGACATGTGTACCGCTGGACAACTTCGACATCCCATCAGTCATGAATTTCTCCGCAAGCGCACTCAAATTCTCACCACTTCTGAAATCATGTGGAGAACGATTCAAAGGTGTCAATGTGTAGGTTCTCATCACCATGATCAAATAGCAGGGTCCTGTAAAGTGCCGGGTTACCCTAGGATGCCGGTGTCTCGGTACACCGAACTCTACACTGCCACATTTGGACGTCGCTTAAGCCGAGCCATTCAATGCAGCTGCCATGTTCATGAAAGGGTTTTCGGTCCTAGGGAATCTGTTGTATTTGCTGTTGAACCCACACCTGCAGCGGAAGTCCCGGAACCAAAGCGAAGAAGACTTTCTGGGAAATTCCATCCTGAGCAAATTTTTGTTCCCTCAGTGCCTGAACTGAGTGATGGAAGTTCCAGCAGTTCCAGCCCTGTGCCATCGATAACCCAGAGCTTGCCGACAGTGGATAGACTCCTGACAATGGCAGAGCAATGTGCCCCACGTGTTGGTAAAGTGGTTTTTCAAGATGGTCCGTTTTTTGAGGCTGTTCAGTCCAGGTACTTGGATAGACAAATAATTGCCATAGATGTGTGTCGAGGGGTTGATCGCCTCCGAGTCTGTCCAATTGGTTCAAAAGGTCTTGCTCCATTCCGACGATCATTTGGCAAACGTCGGGGTGACCTTCAAGCCTTTGAAGATCCTGACTGGGAAGCCTGGGAAGAAATCTCCAAACGTCAGCAAATTCGCAGCGGCACTCCGTCGAGACTGCTTGTCACAGTGTTTGCATCCCGAAAACGTCTAACTGAGAGTGATGAGGTCATCGAACCGAAACGCCCCAGAGCTCACATTGAGGACCCAACTTCAGGAGAGTTTCCACAATCACCAGCCAGTATCCCCAATGTTAGTGATGTCAGAGTGTCAAGTCCTGTACCACATCCTCATGAACAACATGATGAATCAACCAGTGAAACAACTGCAAACTCACCGAGCCCTGAAACGATTCCTCGTCATCAAGAGCATGGACTCAAGTTTCGCAGTTTAGACATGAAGACCCAGAACATGATCAAAAAGATTCATCAAAACCTTGGTCATCCTGATAACCGAGTTCTCCAGATGGCTTTGAAACGATCGGGATGGTCAGACCGTGATGTAGCTGCGTGCTCTGATTTTGTGTGTTCCAATTGCTTTGAACATCAGCTTCCGAAGATCGCCAGACCAGGAAGACTTGCCCAGCCCCGAGATTTTAACGATCATGTGTCGTTTGATGGAGCAGAGTGGAGAGATCCCCAGGGAAAGGTGTACAGCTTCTATCATTTTATTGATAGCGCTACCAATTTTCACATGGCCATTCCTTCCAACAGAGAACAACTGAAGGACTCATTTCTGCCTTTTCTGATGCTTGGTTGCGATGGGCTGGACCTCCGAAAGAACTTATGTTTGATAGTACTACGGAAGCGAACAGTGAAGGGTTTGCCAAATTTCTCCAAGACCACGCCATTCGTAGCTATGTTATCCCTACAGATGCACATTGGCAGTTAGGCAGGGCGGAACGCCATGGAGCTACTCTGATGCACATGATTGATAAGTTTCATGAAGAAACTCCCATCCAAAATCAAGAAGACTTCAATCAGTGTTTGATGCAACTCTGTCATGCCAAGAATGCCATGTCTCGTCATGAGGGATACACACCTGAGTTATGGGTACTTGGTAAGGTCAAACCGATTCCTGGAAGCAACATGAGTTCCTCTTCCGATAGTGCTAGCTTCAGTGGTCTGGACGTTGATTCAACAGAAGGAAGCCGTTTTCAGGAGCAACTTGCCAAAAGAGAAGCTGCTCGCATCGCGTTCATTCGTGCAGACCATAGTCTTACACTCAGAAGGGCACTGCATGCTCGATCGAGGCCAGACAGGATCAACTTTGCAGTGGGAGATTTTGTGATGTACTGGAAATCTGGTAAGGGAGTCGAAAAAGGTGCCTGGCATGGGCCGGCACGTGTTTTGATGACCGAAGGCAGAAATCTGGTCTGGATCAGCCATCTGACAAGGCTCTTCCGATGTGCCCCTGAACACGTTCGTCCGTTGTCTGCCGACGAAGCTCAGTCGATGACGGATCAAGACCGAAGTTTGTTCCAGTTGCCTGCACGTAGTGGAACCGGTGTTTTTCAATTCAGAGAACCATCGCAGCAGCCTGGTCCTCCGAGTGTCATCCCAGATACAACCAATGTGTCACCTGGAGCTGTTTCACAGAATCCTCACATAGAACCTGACACTGTCATCCACGAAACCCATAATCCCAATAATCCCGATAACCCACCTATGAATAATCCCATGATGCAAATTCCACCACCCTCACTTGGCCAACCGGATGATGAACCGACAGTCCCATCCACTCCTGTAGCAGATGATCCAGCCATCACAACTCCTGTGCCAGATGATCCCGATGATGACTTAGTAGCACAAAGTCAAGAACATGACTACTGGGAAGTCCAAGGGAATCTCCTCATCCGCCATCATGTAGAATATAGGATCAAGCCTTTCTTTCCCCATGATGCTTGGAACTGTCCTGTGAATGTGATGTCACTGGACCCTGTGCGAGTGACCAGCGGAACTTTCGTGTCTGGAAGCCCTTTCCGGCGAGAGGAGCAATGGACCAATAATGTCCAGAGCCACGTTCCGTTTCCTGAGCCTTGGATTGGAACCTCCCAATTTGTGATTGGATCCCCGGCCATGTCTTCAACCGAAGAAGTGAACAACACTATCCATGATGATGATCAACAAATTGAGACTTCCACTGTTCATCAAGTCATGTTTGCTGAGATTGAAATGGGGATTGATGACTTCAACAAGTGTCTAGGGAAAACCTATGATTACCAAGAAGTTTATCTTGCCTCAGCCGCAAAAAGACAGAAAGTCGAAGTCAAGACCAAAGATCTAGGACCAGAAGAAATTAAACTCTTTCAGCAAGCAAAAGAAAAAGAAGTCAGCTCTTGGTTATCCACAGAAACTGTGCGGCGTATCTTAAGGCATAAAATCCCCGAGGGACAGCTTTTAAGATCTCGATGGGTCCTCACGTGGAAGCCATTAGACGCTGTGGAGCAAGCAGAGACTGGCTTACAGCGCAAGGCTAAGGCCAGGCTTGTCATATTGGGTTACGAAGACCCGTTGATCGACTCTTTGCCGAGGGATTCACCCACTTTGGGACGTGACAGCCGGATGTTGGCACTTCAGTGTATCGCAAGTTTCAAGTGGTCAGTTCGTTCCTTTGACATACGTACTGCCTTCCTCCGAGGCAGTCGGCAAGACTCCCGTGTGTTGGGTATGGAGCCTCCGCCTGAGCTTAGGACCAAAATGAAGCTACAGGATAACGAAGTTTGCGAACTCCTCAAGGGAGCCTACGGGCTCATCAATGCACCCCTTCTCTGGTATAATGAACTCAAGAATGCATTGCTCAGTTTGGGGTTTGTAATCTCACCAATGGACCCATGCCTTTTTGTCTTGCCTCGCAAGTCACAAGGATCGAAGAATGAACCCAAGATACACGGTGTCTTAGGAGTCCACGTGGATGATGGTCTGGGGGGTGGTGATCATGTTTTCTCTGAAGCCATTCGTGCCCTGGAAAAGAGATATCCTTTCAGAAGCCAAAGACAAGGATCTTTCACCTTCACCGGAATCCAACTCAAACAAGAGGTCAGTGGAGATATCATCTTGAGTCAACAGAACTACATAAATGATGTTCCTCCAATCAATGTTTCTAGAGACCGACGTAGAAACCCAGAAGCCCCTGTGAGCGACCAGGAACTTCAAGACCTAAGGGGATTGATAGGAAGCCTTCAATACTCTGCGACCAATACCAGACCTGATCTGTCGTGCCGACTCAGTCTCCTTCAGGCTCGGGTAACTTGTGCAACAGTTGCCGACTTGCTTCAAGGAAATAGATTGCTCAATGATGCCAAGAGATTTTCAGATACGGAAATTCGAATCAAAGCACTAGAACCTGAGAAAGTACGGTTTCTTTCCTTTTCTGATGCGGCATTTGCAACTCGAGAGAAAGCCCATTCTCAAAAGGGTTGTCTCATTCTTGCCACAACGGATGAAATAGACCAAATTAAATCTTCTCAAGTGAGTCCGCTCATTTGGTTTTCCAAGAAAATTAGTCGTGTTGTTGCAAGCACTTTGGCATCGGAGACCTATGCTCTTTCGGGAGCCCTTGATTTGCTCAGTTGGACTCGATTGCACTGGGCGTGGATCCTGAACCCTCAAGTGAATTGGAGAACTCCTGAAGAAACACTCAAGAGTTTACCACAAGCCTTTGCAGTTGTAGATTGTAAAAGTTTGTATGACCTTTTGCAAAAGACCTCAATCCCACAATGCACCGAACATCGCACTGCCCTGGAAGCGCTTGTCATTCGTGATAGGTTGAAAGAGGGAGTATTAATTAAATGGGTACATAGTGCCGCCCAAATGGCAGACAGCTTGACCAAAGACATGGATACTTCAGTGTTACGTTCGTTTCTTGCGAAAGGTAAGTGTATCCTCCATGATGTTGACGAAATCTTGAAACAACGAGCCGATAAAAAGGTTCGTCAGCAGTGGTATCAGCAGAATAGTGAAGAAGGGTCAGGTTTGCATGCGTTTGCAGTTGTCCTTGGCATGATGTGCACTCCTTGATCCGAAGTTGTCAAGGAATATCGTTCCCAGGATTTTTGTCGATAAGGTGAATCTTTGACCTTGGGCACCAAAGCTTGGACACCTGTGACTATCCTTGAATGCCAGGATTCAGCATAGTACACTCAGTGTGTACTTCATGACACTTTCCAAAAACAAAAATAGAAAAACAGAATTTTTAGGAGTGTGAATTTGCTGCCACATTTGCCTGTCCTTGGTATCTTGAGGAATCATCACATTGCGTTGTGCCCATATGTATTCCTGTGGGTCGGATCACCATTTGCAGCTATCGTGCTTGTGCTTGGACCAGGGGTCCCTTGGAAATCAGGTGGAAGATTGGTGGAGGATAGAAAGGGGGGCCCGCACCAGTGTTGGGGATCATCCAACACTATGTATATGTGTATATATATATATATGTAAATATATATATATATATGTATATATATATATATATGAATATATATGATATTATATGATAATATATATATATATATGATATTATATGATAATATATGGCTATGAATCAAACCCTTGGTGCCCAGGTGGGCCTGGTGAAACCCAAAATAACTGGTATCCATGGATTGTCATTCCTCCCAATGTGTGGATACTGCATATCTAGATGCATATAAACATTTATCTATCAGTTTGTCTGTCTATCTATCCATTCATCCATCCATCCATCTAATGTAGTGGGTTATGATTCATGCTCCATGTGGAGGTTTCCAATCCATAGGGGTACCCCCAGTTCTCATCCATTTGAAATCCGGATTTTCCATTACAAACCATCCATTTTTGGGTACCCCCATTTTAGGAAACCACCATATCCTCCATGTCTCATCACTTCCGGTCACTTCTTGTGGTCGTCCGTTGCCGGCCCGACGCCAGAGGTTGTCCAGGCCAAACTCGGCCTGCAAGGTGACACCACGGTTGAACCGGTGAAGACCTACAGGCCTATGCTGATTTAATGCTGATTTAATGGTGATTTAATGGGCATCTTATACTATTATACTTCCACCGATTTGAAAATCAAAGCAAGTCTGGGACAGAGTGGAAACCTTTCTGGGCACTAGAAGCACTCCAAATATCCTGAGTTCAAAAAGATTCGCAGGGATCTTGAAGTCATCCTGACTGATGGGAAGGGTCCAAAGACTGTAAGCGGCAAATTTCAAAGATATCTTTCTAGATCAAAGGAGTGCAAGAGGTAGGTATAATTGGAAAGAGCCTTTGAACATCTCACTTCACCAACTTGCATGTGAGTGAGAACCATGTTTTGTTGTTGATGATGCTGATGATGATGTTGATGCTGACGCCAATCATCATCATGACACAGCTGCTGGTGGTCATCCACTATCAGCACAAAAGCCCGCAGCTACTCCTTGGACACACCATTTTCACAAGTTTCAGATGCGCTTGCTGCCCCAAGCTGTTGCTAAAACCTCCACACCCTTGTCAGCCATCTGCACCTGCAAGTGGTTGCAGAACTCCAGACTGCAATACTTCTTCGACAAATCTTCCCCGCAGGCAGCCAGAAGTGTAGCGGAAATGGCTGAGTTGAGGCTCACGGTGTCAACCTCAGCCAGTTGCACGAAAAGGTCGAGCGTCTCCTGCCACGCCAGACTTTGGCTACATGCCGCCAGCACCCCGTTGAACGTTGCTAAATTGGGGTCGATTTCGCTACAGCACATCTCATCCAACAACAGAAGTGTTTCCTTCCAGCGGCTGCACTTTTGACATGCTTGAATCACACCATTAAATGTCACCACCGTGGCTTGCAGCCTTTCTGCCCACATATCTCTGAGCAGCAGCACGGCAGCTTGCCACTCCTCACATGCTTCACACGCGCTTATGGCGGCGCCATAGCTCACAGCGCTCGGTGAAAGATGCAGCCCCCTCAACTGCTGTAGGATCTGCAGTCCCCTGCCCCAATCCTTCCCCTTCTCGCATGCAGAGATGCAAGCACTGCCAATGATGACATCCTGCCAGGCGGAACCCAAATCAAGAGCCACCTGCCAGCGGCGTGCTTTCACACAGGAAGTCAAGACACAGCTACTGATGTGCGCGTTGCCAAGGCGAAGGCTTTGCACATGCTTGAAGATATCCAAAGAAAGATACCAGCGGCCACGTAGACCACTACAAAGTGTCCCAAACATCACGTTGTTCGGATGCATCACTGCATGCGGGAGGGCATGACATAACCATAGTGCCTTTCGCCATTTTCCTGCAGCTTCGCAGGCCACTAGGGCTGTGCCACAAGCCACCACGTTCCCAAGTGAACTGCCAAATTCAAGATGCTGTAAAACCCTAGGCCACAGGGAGTTTGCGGGGGATGTTTCTGCAAAGACACTCAAGGCGTTGTTTCTAGTGATCTTCGAAGCCAAATGTTGATGTTTCATGCCTTCCAACAGGCCAGCTGCATGCTGCCATTGCGCCTCGCTAGCTGCAACCGCATGGCTGAAGTGGATGGCATTGCATTGAACCTCCGCCATGCGACCTTCAACCATCCATCTAGAAGCACATCTCCATGCTCTGATGCTGCTGGCAGCGCTGCAAGCTGCACCGAAGGCCACGGCGTTGCTGCGGATCTTGTTCCAAAGCATGGCCGAAAAGCTGGCCAGGGCGGAATGCCAGTGACCATCCTGCACTGCAGCATTGCTGGCTGCACAGAAGCTGATGATGCTGGCCTTCAAGCTCCGCATCCTGGAAGATGACATCAAACTCCTCAGGTTTGCTGTTTCGCCATTTCACAAAATAACGCATAGTGGCATAGTACCAGTAGATTCCCCAAATAGATCCAACTAGTGGATGAACCAACAGCAAATAATGGGACATAAAACAATAAAAACATCATCTTCAGCAAATCCAGGACTCAGTGAATGATGCCATCTACAAACTGAAGCAGCTGCGTTGAAGCTCACAACATCCACCAGGCCACCAAGCAGGTGCAAAGCCAATAGCCAGGCGCTATGCAACTTGCAGGAGGCCACAGTTGTCTTCTCCGTGGCAACCTGGTGGTCCGTCATGAGGATCATCATCCCAAAAATTGGGAAAGGAAAAACACATTGGGGTCATCATGCTAAAGGGAATGGAAAGCTATACATGCCAGACATACCGATTTTTTTTGATCATCCTCCTACATAGAAGGGGTAAATAAGAACAAAACATGTCGAACCACCAGCCAGCCACCTTCTTCTTCAAGAGATGAAGAGTCCTTGCCCATGGCACCAGCTGCAAGGGCTCTTGGATCTCTCGGCTTTGAATGGTACGACAATGAAGACGCTGAACAGCCGAGAAACTCACCTGAAGCAGGGCCTGCTGCCATCCATCGGGCACCATTCAATTCCGGCTGCCCAACAGGGGAGGCTTGAGCCACCCTGGTGGCACACACGATGACCCAGCGCTGTCCAGTGGATTTTGCCAAAGCAAACGTTGAAAAACAGGCAAGCAGAAGCACAACTATCATGTCAATGGAAGCTCCCTCTAGTCTTTCAGAATTGTGGCCCTGTCCTTGGTTTCATGTTAATTCCTCCAACATTCATACTACCTTTAACGCTGTTGTTTGCCCGGACCCAGAAGGAGCAGAATAATGGTCCCACGCGGGCTCGACCCGCTTAGCTGTATGCTCTAACCGCAACATGACATGCTTGATAAAGATGTCACAGTGCCCCCCCGAACCCCCTCCCACCGTAAATGGTGATAAGTAGATAGATGTTGAAGGATTGCAAGAAGTGTATCATCGTAATCTCTGAGGACCTGCAATCATTATCGTAACACATATGTGTATAAATGCCTTTAGAATTCTTTGGCAAACGATGGTGTCAGCGCGTATCTTTACTACATTCAAATGCTCAACCCACATGAGTCACAAGAGCATGTCTTCTGGGCAAATCACATCATATTATATATGCACATCAAATTGAGTCAAATCAGAAATCTGCACAATCCTTGGGATAATCCTTTCCTGACTTACGACACGTGTTTTGGGGATAATATAATGTTTGGTAAATTGCTACTAATCAGGCATAGCAATTTACATCAAAAATGATCATTGATCATTGACTGGGGATATCATCATAAACGATGGGAATTGGTTGATGGGAAAATCTACAGGAAACCATGGGTTTTTAATATCAAATATGGGGGTTTCCTGTAAATTTTCCCATAAACCAATCCAATGACATAAACGATGGGAATTGGATCATATAACCCTCCCAGTCGACTTCCCAAGGTGAAGCGCCTCGCCGCACAGCACTGGGTTGCGCCAAACGTGATCAATGTGCACCTCGCGGTGCGTTGGCAGCTGGGTCCGATTTTGAGCCCTGAGATCACTCGGAAACAATTGGGATTTTTGGGGCTTACCACAATTGATAACGCAGCTATTATATGGGAGATAACCTTGCTTAGGGGACTTACTATCTAGGGTTATTAACCACTTACTAATTGGGATGATCCTCCAAGTGAGGGGTGCCCGAAACTTTGCCAAATTGTTTTCCCAATAGAGGAAACAATGACTTGGACGATTTTGGGGCCAGGGTCTCTCAATTTAAGAACTGCCCAGTTGCAATTCATTTTTGAGAAACACAAGTTGAAAATATTTTGGCATGGCCAAGTTAGACCCACATTTTGTAAAATTGTGAGCTCCCCCATCTCATCTTGTGCCACTGCTGGCCATCCCCCAGGGTCAACTGAGCAATGCACAAAATGGGGGTTTCCTGAAATAGGGGTACCCCCAAGTCATCCATTTGAATAGGAGTTTCCATTCTAAACCATCCATTTTGGGTAGCCCCGTTCATGGTCACCCCCAAATGTTCCCAAACCCTTTCCCCCAGAAACCAGGGGCTGATCCCCATCAACTCCCGGACGGAGCCTTAAATTTCAAGGTGCGTCCCCCTTTGGAGGCATCTCTTCCACATAGGAACCTGTCGAGGCCAACCCGCCTAACCTGAGATAGCTTGTAGAGAAGTCCTTTCTGAGAGACGGGTATCTGCAGTATCCTCTGTCTCTCCGCATTTATGGCTCCAAAAAAACACTTTGAACTGGAACGACACGATAAAAGGTTTTACCCAGTGCTTCACCTGTTCACACTGAAAAAAGAAGGGTTCTGCAACACCCACACAACCATGTCAGGAGCCTCAAAAGTGATCCCAAACGCTTGCAATAAACCAATGCTCAAACCCATCGGATCCGTGTTTCTTTTCCATCGCGCATGGCGAAGTTAGGGAAACTTCAGAGGCCCTGAGTCACCCATCTCTGCACACAGTCCGGCTCATCGTAGCCTGGGATAATTGGCATTTGCCCCTCAGTGGGAAACATGCCAATGGGAAAAAAATGGAAGAAGTTGATCTTATACCTAAACGGTTCGGAAAATTGGATATACCTTCCATTTATAGTTGATTTCCCTATCACCCCATTCATGGTAAGTCCACTAAATTAGCTGTCCCACATTGATGAATGTTATGCATGCATTATGAATGGCTCACGGTTGATCCCATGGCATGAATGATGATAAGATATAAATTCATTAATAATTATAGGACCGGATGACCCCACATGTCAACTTCTTCCAATAGGTACCGCAGCAGATGAAAGAATTGCGTGTGAAAGAGTTGTGTGTGACAAAGTGGTGTGTGAAAGGGATGTTTGTGAAAGAGTTGTGTGAGAGAGTTGTGTGTGAGGGAGTTGTGCGTGAGAGAGTTGTGCGTGAAAGAGTTGTGGGTGAAAGAGTTGTGTGTGAAAGAGTTGTGTGCGTGAGAGAGCTGTGAGAGGAAGAGTTGTGTGCAAGTAAGTTGTGTGTGAGTAAGTGTATGTGTGTGTGTGTGTGCAAGTGTGCAAGTTGTGTGTGAGCAAGTTGTGTGTGAAAGAATTGTGTGTGTGAAAGAGTTTGTGTGTGACAAAGTGGTGTGTGAAAGAGATGTTTGTGAAAGAGTTGAGTGAGAGAGTTGTGTGTGAAAGAGTTGTGTGAGAGAGCTGTGTGTGGTCA
>BGPT01000622.1:243298-254941 GCA_003297045.1 Symbiodinium sp. clade C Y103 | reverse complement strand
TGTGAGCAAGTTGTGTGTTGTCAAGTTGTGTGTGAGCAAGTTGTGTGTTGTCAAGTTGTGTGTTGTCAAGTTGTGTGAGGAAGTTGTGTGTTGTCAAGTGGTGTGTGAGTAAGTTGTGTGTTGTCAAGTTGTGTGAGGAAGTTGTGTGTTGTCAAGTTGTGTGTGAGTAAGTTGTGTGTGAGCAAGTTGTGTGTGAGCAAGTTGTGTGTNAAGTTGTGTGTTGTCAAGTTGTGTGAGGAAGTTGTGTGTTGTCAAGTTGTGTGTGAGTAAGTTGTGTGTGAGCAAGTTGTGTGTGAGCAAGTTGTGTGTTGTCAAGTTGTGTGTGAGTAAGTTGTGTNAGTAAGTTGTGGAGGAGCGGCGGGCGGACGGAGGCGGACGGGCGACGGGTACACAACAAAAAACAACAACCCCACACAAAGATGTGGGGAATATACCATAAAATATTTGTTTGACCTTGTTGCAATGGAAATAACATCTACCGAAATCAACCCCGAACCGTGGCCCTTTGGGCTTCCAGGAGCAGTACGACTTGGATTCGGAACTTCTTGCCAGGCTCAAGGCCGTGTCACGTGGGGCAAGTCCCATGGTATAACATGAGAAAAGATAGGTATCAGAGGGGGTAACATACTATATATCTGGGTAAATCATAACGACCTCACTGCGACCTCACTGGAATGATGCTTAGTAAGGGACATTACCCCCCAAATGGCCTTGTTTCAGATCTGGCTGCTCCTTGAGCCTCGGCAGGGGAGTGGCCTGGTGACAACGGAGAATAATAATGGCCTCGTTTCAGATTAGTGACACATTGCAATCTAATGAGATATATCTATATCTATCTATATATATATATATGTATATACTGTACACAAATTGTACGTTGTGGTATGGCTCAGGCCACCAGCCTTTCCACAGTGCCATCGTCTCCAGGCGGAGGTGGCGTCCAGACGGCTACGCCTCCACGGAAGCTTCCAGGATTGGGATTGAGGAAGGAAAATGGGGTCCTATACCCAACCATTTCTGGGGATCTACTGGCATTCTTGTGGTGATTCTTATGGGATATACTTGGGATATGATGATGAACCAATCCATAGATGATGAAGCATTTATGGGAATATACTGGGATATACTGGGATTATTTGTGGTGATTATTACGGGAACTTGGTATATCGTAGTATTTCATGGGATGGGATAATGGGATATTGCTATAACTTTTCATGGCTCACCCCCGAGGTATAGGATGGTGAATGGAGGGAGCGGTGAAGGGAGCTATGGTTTTATCAATATTCCCAACAAAAATGGAAGTGGGAGCTACGAATAGAGTTTGCCAACCATATGATAGTTGAGAATATAACTTGATCACGAATCCTTTAACAACGGGGGTAAAATGCTGGACATATGGTTAACACATCCGCAAATGAGACTCTTGTAGATCATTTTGTCGTAGATGATCTATGATTTAGACGTGACCTGTTTGAAACAAGAAACACAGATGGGCGCGTTCTGTATTTGATCCAAATGGCAAACAGGAATGGGAAGAACATGAGATGCTCCTTTGACCAACCATTCCACCAGTTTTTTCATTTTGATGGTTATTTCTGATAGGTAACTACACAATGTATATAAGTTGAATATGAGTTTGGTTGAAAAACTGCGGGACCCCCCCCCCGAATGCCATGGTTTCTCATCACTTTTCCTATGGCCATTTATGGATGACCCATATCACCCGTTGCAGGAAGTCGATCGTTTGCGGCGCGGAGCTGTGAGTATGGGCCAGGTGCGGAGCGACCCCTGGTTGATCCGGGATGATGAACTTACCCATTTTACCGAATACCTATTTACCAATCAATATTTTATCAGGATATGGGTATCATTTTTATGGCTCGGGTATGGGTCAAACACATTAGGCACCCGCAAGCCGGTGAATGGAGCGGTGAAGGGAGCTACGGTTGTATCCTGTTGTATCTCCAAGGTGTATCCATATTCCCAACAACAAATTGAGAGCCAGTTGGAGCTACGAATAGAGTTTGCCAACTTTTGACCTATATTCGACCAAAAAATGTGCAACAGTCAAAAGTTTGGTGAATTGCCTGTGTTGGGGGATGGTCATCAATCCATTTTCATAGGGATTATATATATATATATATACACATTGTGTTTTGGATTCTCATCGTGAGATGGATGACCATAAACCATATAGCATCTTTTGACCATGGCACAGAAGAAGATCTATTGTTTTTATTTCCCGGTTACCCTGTATCACAAATATTTCAGATTTCATCCCAAGTCAATATTGAGATTCCCAAATTACCACCCTATTTACATAGACATTCCCATACATTTCCCATGAATACCACGGTACCTTGACCCTGGCACGGGCACAGGCGCGCACGGTCTTCACCATTCTCCGGATCGAGTTAGATGCGAAGGACAGGATGGAAGCATCATTGGCCTTGGAAGGACCTTTACCCTTCGGGAACCAAACCTGGCTGGAAAATCCTCCATTCGATAGAGATTTTCCCAGCCATAAAACTCCATGTAGTTCTGGGATTTTCAATTGCGATGTTTGATTGACAGAGGGTATATCAATGTCAATAATATCCCAATGCATCCCAGTAAGTATCCCGATATCCCCATAACATATCCCCATTTTATGTGTCATAGCATAGCTAGTAGCCCCAAAGACGATAGTTGGAAGGTCCAATCGATCACTATTTTTGCTGGGAATTTACAAACTTCTATCTTTTTTTGGGGGTACTATATATACAGGAAACGTTGTTGTTTTCCACCATGCAATTTTAAGGGGTTTGCGGTACCGCAACTTCAAGAAAACGATTGGAACATCATTTACCAGTATTTGTAGTTGGATCTTTCTTTTCTATCTTTTAGGGCTTTCTGAAGTCATGGGGAATCCCTAAAAGATTTCTCAAACGCACTGAATGGAAGTCATCTGGCTGTGCGAAATGACGGATCAACCCCGACTTTACGGCTGTTCCAACGGGAAAGATGAAGATCAACAAGTGGATTTTTAGTGATTTGATTTAATCGCTATTTTCCCCCGACAATCAGTGATTGATCATCACTTTCCCCTCCAAAAATAGCTAATGTTTGATGGGTCGATCCTCCTTTCCCCATGATTTTCCCATGATTTTCCCTCCAGGAGTTGGAGATGCTGCAACGCCTCTATGATGTGGATGGAGCGGGGCCTCGGTTGTGGTCATCCCAAGTAACGATCATCAAAAATGTACATATGGGGGGTTCCATCAATGGGGGATCCCCCAAACTTTTTTTTTTTCCGAGAATTCCATCTATAGAAATGGATGATTGCTAACCACCATGGATTGGAAACCCCCATATTCTATACATAGTCATCCTGAAGTAGATAGAAGATGGAAATTGAAGAAACGGGAATATCTTTCAAAATCCCATGTATGTATATATATATATATATGTAATTATATATGTATATATTGTTGCTGTCTTGCTTGTGTTTGTGACATGTGAGGCCAGGAACGATACGGAGAAGATTAGCATGACTCAAGAATGGCCTTCATTGGCTCAAGTGCCCAGTTTGAAAAAAGGAGTTAGTGTCACGCGCATGCTGTGAGGGTTGATGGAACATGAACAGGGTTCTCATCAAATAACAGGTTATGAGCCCAACGCTCCAAGAGCGTTGGGCCCTGGCGACTCCGCATCTGGACCTGTTCATGTGAGATCTATGTTGATGCAAGAGCTGACAATCGAACCAGAACTTCTCACTCAGATGAATGCATGGGCAAATCAAACGGCGCAAAGCCAGCAAGATGCAGCCATTCTGATCCAGGAGTTGTTTAGAAGGACTCAGGTCCTCGGCGAAGCAGTTCAACAGATTCCTCGCAGTTTGTGTGATCAAGTGCGTGAGCAGCTTCAGGCCGACTTCGCTGTGCAAGAGAAACACATGATTGACTTGACCGGCAGAGTGACAGCGTTGGAAATCTTGTGCGGAGACGTTGTCACAAGACTGAACGCCTTAGAAGTAGAGGTGTCCAACCAGAGGTCAGTGCTTGGTCATGTGCAGCAAGAGTGCCAGCAAGTTGAGTCCTTGAGGGTCCGTTGTGATGCGTTGCATGATGTTGTTGCGCAGCATGTACGTGCCAGTGATGACACTAGCGTTTTGCATGTTCGGGTTGAGGCCCTCCAAGACATGATGAACCATGTTGCAAATCAGCTTGATGAGTTGGTAGCCGCTCAGTGTGATGTTGCTCGAAACACTCTAGAGCATGATTTGCCTGACCCTGGTTGCATGACCCCTAGAGAGCGTAGGCCACAGCATTTTGTGATGAGCCCAGAAGTCATCTCATGTAGTCTTCCACAGTCCAACCAGCTTTCTGACCGCACCATGCAGAACCTTCCTGGTGTGCCGCCGTTGCCTTTCGCAAAGATAGAGTCACGTGCGCCTCCGGCCAAGTCGTCAAGCTCTGCCGGTCCCCTGCCAGCAGCTGCATGCGCACCGATTCCTGCAGTTCCTCAAGCAAAGCAGCCAAGCGTTTCAGTTGCGACAGCTTCATGGTCTCATGTGGGTGTTAGTGATGTTGGTCATGGTGGTAGTGCTGCTCTTGGCGGAATGGGTGGTGTGCCAGAATCAGTGTCCGAGTCCAGCCTAGATCAGTCTCAAAGTTTGCCGTGCCCGCCAGGGTTGCCCAATGCCCAGGTAGATGCAGTTGCATCAATGGCAGTTTCCGAAGGGAATGTAGGCCTTGGTGACTATAAATATATGAAACAAAGTCCTCCACTTAGTTTGACAGGTGACAGAACATGGGAGAAGTGCATGGCCCTAGACCTTTGGTTTCAGCAGATGTCCATCACCGCTTCCGCAGTAGGAAAAGGTATGGAATCACACTGGAGGTTTGTGCTTGCAAAAGCTCGTGAGGTCTACAGCAGAAACCAAGGCTTGAGCATTGCTGAACGTGTTGCTGCTGCAGCAGGTGGATCGTTAGGCCTCTCGACCTTGCCACAAGGAAGCGAACAGTTAGAAGGGAAGTTGTTGGTTGCATTGATGGCTGCGCTTCCTGAAGAAATCAAGCGGCCAATGTTAGAAGCTCATCCAAGCCGGGCGCCAACGAGCCTGGAACTAGTTCACCAAGCGCTGGAATGGTGTGCGCCTGGCGGCAAGGAAGACCGCAGGTCGTTGCTTGAGTTTGTCCGACGCCCTGGTGGTACTTTCGTGTCAGCTGCAGACTGCAGAGCCAGGCTCCGACTATGGAGAAGTGCAAAGCACAGGCTCACTCGCCTTGGTCTTTCCCAGCCTCCGCCCACTGAACTTCTAATGGCATTGGAAGAGATCGTTGCCAGCATGGAGCGGAAACATGAGTCGCTCAGGTTTGCTCTTCAGGCTGCCCGCCTTGCCTCTGAAGTTCGCCAGCCGACCGAGCAGGGTGTTCTAGTCTTCGAACAGCAGGTTGAGCAGGAGTTGCTGATGTTGGAACAGGATGAGCGCACGCGTTCAACTGCCCAAGGTATAGGTATCAATGCTGTGCGTGAATCACCAAAAAGAAAGCCTTGCCATTTCTTCACCAAACCTGGAGGTTGCACTCGTAACCCATGTCCATATGAACATGTCAAGCCAGACAAGCCCAGCAAAGCAGAACCTAAGACACCTAGCAAAGCCCAGCCAAAGCAAAAGGGATCTAGCAAGGGTAAAGATGGTTCAAAGGGTGATGGCAAAGGGAAAGGTGAAGGAAAAAACAGCGCCAAACCAAAGGCCCAAGCAAAGGCCCAAGCAAAGGCGGCTGAAGCAAAGGCGCCGACTCCAAGTGTGGAAGTCCTTGCATCCATGTTGCACGTTCAAGGCGATTTAGAAGCGAGGTTGCAGTCCGTAGACGCCGCAATGGTGAAAGATCCCTTGCCGTGGGTTCTGGTTGATTCTGGAGCAAATCAAGTTTTACGACCTTGGGACCAGGAGGTGGAAAAGGAGCTCAGCCAAGCTACGCCTCTCAATGTGACCCTTGCCAGTGGTGAAATGCGTCAAGGGTGGAAAACATGCCAAGGCGAAGTTGTTTTGCCAAGAAAGTTCAGTCAGCCCCATGCAAAGACTCCATGGATTTTGCCTGTCAGTCGCCTTGTCCAAGAGCTTGGATATCAAGTTGTTTGGAAGTCGGACGCAGTAGAGTTGGTAGCGCCGTCTGGTAGCAAAGTCATTTGTGTCATGAGACATGATTTGCCTTATTTGAAATGGAAAGATTTCAAGGGTATTCGCAAACAGCTGGCAAAAAGCTTTCAAAGAAGCGCAGCGGCACAGAAATGTGGAAGTTTGAACGTGGGGTCAGCTGAGGAAGATGAGGAAGCAGTGTGGTCCACGCTCACCCGAGCGGACGAAGTTGATGCTGCAGAAGACGGAGATGTGTGGTGCAGTAGGGTGTTGTGTTTGGAGCCAGAAGCCACTACGGCTTCAGCTAGGATCAGAGAAATCCAAGCACATGCTCTTGAAGAAGTCGCAAAGGCTTTTTTGTCGGAATTCCATGCCCTGGCTCAGAAAGATTTGTCCGGTGTTTTGGAAGCGCTTGTTTCGCAGCTACCCGATGCAGACCGATTTGCACCACGTCAGGCCAATGAAACAAGCCGAGGAAAGACGAACTCAGTTGTCATTGGTTTGTATCAGCACGGCTCTTTCAGCGGCGTCACAACCTGGACACATCGCATCCCACACACAGTGAAGCTGATTAACGCGATACTCGCCCAGCAGTTGCCTCACGATGCAGTTTGGACATCCATCCAAATGTCAAAGAATGCTCAGGTAGCGCCTCACAGAGATTCAAGAAACCAAGGGGTGTCATACCTGAGAGCATTTGGTGACTTTGAGGGAGGGAAGCTATGGGTAGAAGATCCTGCTGGTCAAACAGAAGTTCGACACCAAGACAAACTGTTGTTGGGCACCCTATACCCAACTAAAGGCCATTGGTTGAAACTCAACGCAAAGCATTTGATCCATTCTGTTGAGAAGTTTGTCGGCACAAGAATTTCTGTTAGCGTGTATACTGCAGGAACTGGCAAGTTTGTCACGTCTGAGATGATCAGTTGTTTGTCTTCATGTGGTTTCAAGCTTCCAATATCACATCGGCAATACGAGGCCTCAGTGCAGGGGTGTTTGGGCGAGAAGGCCCCATGTCAGTTTGATCCTTGGAGCGTTGATTTCTCCAGCAACCTGCCGCTCCAATCCTCAGACGCACTGCAAGACCAAGAGTATCAGTCAGCGCCTGACATGTGCCAATCTGCAGTTGCAGCCGTTTTTGGTAAAGGTACATTAGAGCACAGTGGAAATTTTGAACCAGAAGACATAGGAGCCACAGTTTGTTTTGGTCCCTTGAGTTTAGACGCCGACGCCAAAGATGAACATGCCAGGTGCGGTCATGTGCCAAGTCGTCCTGATTGTGAAGCATGTCAGGAAGCGCTTGGCCTCAGGCGCATCCATAGGAAAGTGCCTGTGAATGCAAGAAGCACAGCCGTGCTGAGTTTGGACCTGACAGGACCACATCCGAGGGCTTTTGAAACGCAGGCGCAGTATGCTCTTATTGCAGTGGCAACTCTTGATAATGGGCTGAATCTTGTTTATGGAGTCCCAGTGCTCGACAAGACGTCTGCAATTGTCCTCAATGCAACTCGGCATGTTCTCGGAATACTGCGTTCTTTGTTTGGCGGCAAACTTCCCATTGCCCAGGTGCACAGCGATTGCGGTGGAGAGTTTGTGTCAAACTTGTTTCGATCAGCCATGCAGGAAATTGGTGTTTTTCAAACAACGTCTCAGCCAGGGGACAAAGCGCAAAATGGACGTGCTGAAAGGTATGTTGGGATTGTAAAGCAAAAGACTGTTGCACTTCTGCAAGAGGGAAAGCTCCCAGTGACGATGTGGGCGCATGTCTTGCCTCACGCCTGCTTTCTTCTTAGACAAAGTGCTTTGGCAAGAGCAGTCCCGTCAAAGCTGCCTGCTCCTGGTGACTGTGTGATTGTGCCTGCGAAAGAGCAAGCTGTCCGTGAGGGAGGCGATTTTGTGCCAAAAATCAAATATGGAGTTTTCATTGGCATCGACGAAACCATTCCTGAAGGTGCCATTGTTGCAGTTCGAGATGGGGCCACAACAAGTCTCACGCGTGTGTCAGGTCCAAAGAAGTGGAAATCAGCAGACCTGAAAAGATGGCGCATGCACACACATCCAACCCAGGCAGACAAAGTTGTTTGGGTCTCAAGTGTAGGAGATGTTGTTTGGTCTAGTCCTCACTCCAGTGCCATCCTGGCCTTTGAAGAACGTAGGCCAGCGCCGGGCCCAACTGATGTTGCAGAGTTTGTTCGGCGAGGCATCCCAGGCCTCTCAGCGCAGCAGTACTACAGTCTGTACATGCATTCGTATGAAGTCCCAGAGGAAATTGCGGACGCGGATGCTGTCAGGAATGTTGAATACTCTTGGTTGGAACTTGCAGCTCATCAGGCCAATCTTGTCAGAGAAGCTTGCCACGGTCCAGATGCATGGGTAACCGTAGGTTCTGTTTTGATCCGCAGGCATTTTACACCCCGTGTGAACATGTTTGAGCCAACTGATGATGAAGTCTGCAAGTCCCCTGCCACCAGTTTAGGCGCTGACAGGGTAACCGTGGTCTTGGCTGAAGGAGACAAGAAAAATGTTGTGATTGACAGGTGGACTGAAGGCAATCCTGGCAGGCATCTTTTGCCAGATAGTAGGAAGTGGCGTGGTGTCACGCTGTTTGGCCTCCTCGCCATTTCCTCTCCAGAGCCAGTTGCGCCAGCTGCAGTTGCTTCCGCGCAGACAGAAGCAGCCTTAACAATCGCGTCTCCAAAATACTGGCTTCCAGACCCAGCAGCAGAAGCTGAAATGCATCAAATGGAAGGTGTGGCTGCCAACCTTGAAACCCATGAGCTGGTCAACGTGTCTGTTGACCCGAAAGAAGTTGAGCATGCTTCTGAGCCTGAGAAATCAAGGTGGTTGGCGGGGATAGATACAGAAATGTCAAATTTGGAAGCCATGGCTGTTTTTGACCGCATTACTCAGGAGGAGTATGATGCTTGGAAGGCCAGCAATCCCAAGTTAGCAAGGCCTCTCCCCACAAAGCTTGTGTTGGTCAAGAAACCGAAACCTGATGCTACAGATTCTGACAATCTGTACAACCACAAGGCGAGAATTGTCGTTTGTGGAAACATGCAGCAGAATGCCCAGAGGGAAATGACAAATCGTGCCGAAGTGCCAGATGCTTTTTTCACCCGTTGTATTTTAGCCATGGTAGTGCTGAAAGCGTTTTGCCTCACAGTTCTTGACGTGAACGCAGCGTTTCTCTATGCTTCCTTGCCAGAAGATGAGCCGCCAGTGACAGTGTCACCGCCAGGGTTGCTGAAAAGGCTTGGCTTTGCAGGTCAAAGTGAAATATGGGTTTTGAGAAAGGCCCTGTATGGCCTGCGTGTGTCTCCAAAATGTTGGACCAAGACACGAAATGATACGGTCCGCGGTGTTGAAGTGCAGCTCCCTGAAGGAAAAACTTGTGTTTTTCAACCAGCAGACTCGCAAGAGCATGCTTGGGTGTTGGTTTGTGAATCGGGGGGAATCGTAGGTTATGCCTTGTTCTACGTCGATGACATTCTGCTTGCCGCACATGCTGTGAACCTTGTTGCCATTAGGAACGCAGTGAAGTTGATCTGGAAGGTTAAGGATCAAGGAACCCTCCTCAACCCTGCCGACAAGTCCTACACGGATGAGGCAAAGATGTCCCTCAATGTTCAGAGTGAGCTGGGATTTTTGGGAATGAGGCTTGGTTTCAACACAGCGGGCAATCTGGAATGCCATCAGTGTCCCTACATCCGCAGTTGCTTGAAGGAGCGTGGGTTTGGGGACGTTCGCGGCAGTTTGTCACTTCCAGCCGTGCAAGAAGGTATGCAGCCTGAGTTTGCAAACCGTGACTCTGAAGAGTACAGAGTGTTGCTCCGCAAAGGGCAGCAGGAAATCGGTGCGCTCCTTTGGGCTTCGCAAAGAAGCCGGCCTGACATTGCAGCGTGTGTAGGTGCATTGGGGTCATTGCTTGTGACTCATCCAAAGAAGGTGTTGGAGTGGTGTCATCAAGTTTGGCGATACCTTGCAGGCACAGTTGAGCATAGGATTGTGTTTCAGGGTCAAGCAGTTCAAGTAGAAGCCTTTGAACTTAGTGTCAGTGCAGATGCCAGTTTTGCGCCAGGTGGGAGTAAGAGTCGGTCTGGCGTAGTTGCAATGCTCAATGGGTGTTTGATCCAATGGTCCTCTACCAGGCAAAGCCTGGCTGCTCAGAGCGCAGTTGAGGCTGAAATCCAGGCAGCAGGTTTGGGTTGTGTGACAGCGATTGCAATCTTGAATTTGTTGAAGTCTCTCATAGGCAAGAGCACCTTAAGGGTTGAACTTTTGTCTGACAACACAGGTTGTATCGCAAATATTTTACACACCGTAACCACATGGAGAAATCGCCATTTTTGCGTTCGTGCAGCTGCCCTCCGAGACCAATTGACTGAGCACAGCATAGATTTGAAATATAGATCTGGAAAGTTGATTTTGGCAGATGCTTTGACCAAAGTTCTTGGAAGAAACGCTCTTGAGCTTGCAAGGGCGGCGTTGGGTGTTTTTCAATCCTCCGTATAGCTCCTGAGGAGGAGTGTTGCTGTCTTGCTTGTGTTTGTGACATGTGAGGCCAGGAACGATACGGAGAAGATTAGCATGACTCAAGAATCCTTCATTGGCTCAAGTGCCCAGTTTGAAAAAAGGAGTTAGTGTCACGCGCATGCTGTGAGGGTTGATGGAACATGAACAGGGTTCTCATCAAATAACATATATAACTATAATACATATATTACTAAAGATATTTGGTTGAAAGACCAACTACCATATGAGGAATCCCCATTTGTATCATTGAGGACCATATCATCCAACTATCATCTACGATATCATTATCCCACATCATCCCTGCTATATCAAGCCTGCGCGGCGTCGAGCGTCTCCGCTCGGTTCAGCCGTGTTTCTTCAGCAAGGCCTCTTCAACTACCGGGACTTCTGCAATCGAATCTTAGAGGCCGGAGAACAACAGTGGAAAACGTTGCCATGAATCTCAAGTCGAATAACAAGAGTCATATGTAAAGGTATTTAGTGGTATTCAATGTAGCCGTAGTTTGATAACATGGATATTTAACCATACTCAATTGAGAACATATTACGAATACAACATGACGCCATTGTTTGGAATTTTACTGCAATCAGATGTATGAAACATTTACGCATCCCGGAGATCACCATCCTCCGCTCAGGTTCCACTGGATGCAAAACTTGAGGAGATCTCTCCAATATCAGCCAGTGAGGCATGCCGGGTGGTGACTTTGACCTACGATCCATGGATGACAAGATGGGCAAGTCCATAGGGAAGATTCACATGATTCACTCAGCATTTTACGGGGAGATCATGGAAATATTCTGGTCGCTTCGCGACGACAACCGCCCGCACCGGAGTGTTAGCTTGGGAGTTCCAAAGTTGGAGTATGTTGGTCCAATGTTGGCTCTATGTTGGGCCGTGTTGGGCCCATGTTGGGCCGATGTTGAGCCATGTTGGGCCCATGTTGGGCCCATGTTGAGCCATGTTGGGCCCATGTTGGGCC
>BGPT01000622.1:165087-238590 GCA_003297045.1 Symbiodinium sp. clade C Y103 | reverse complement strand
ATTGTGGGATGATACCCGGGGAAAACATGGGTCTACGTACAAAGATGGATTCAAAGCTCTGCCTCGGCATCAAATTACTAGGGGGGCCGGTTGAACAAGCAAAAAAGTATCTAATTTGTATGAGGAAATCCTTTCTTGGGTAACTCACAGGGATCTGGGATGGACACAATGGTTATCAATGGTTGGGGAGGCATACACACTTAGAACATCCCCATAATTCCACTAATTTTCGAATTTTGTAACACCAATGGGGTAGCCACTTGAAATTGTGGGAGGATACCCGGGGAAAACATGGGTCCACGTACAAAGATGGATTCAAAGCTCTGCCTCGGCATCAAATTACTAGGGGGGCCGGTTGAACAAGAAAGAAGTATCTAATTTGTATGAGGAAACCTTGTTTGGGTAACTCACAGGGATCTGGGATGGACACAATGGTTATCAATGGTTGGGGAGGCATACACACTTAGNTCTAATTTGTATGAGGAAACCTTGTTTGGGTAACTCACAGGGATCTGGGATGGACACAATGGTTATCAATGGTTGGGGAGGCATACACACTTAGAACATACCCAAAATTCCACTTATTTTCGAATTTTGTAACACCAATGGGGTAGCCATTTACAATTGTGGGAGGATAGCCGGGGAAAACATGGGTCTACGTACAAAGATGGATTCAAAGCTCTGCCTCAGCATCAAATTACTAGGGGGGCCCGTTGGACAAGAAAAAAAGTATCTATATAATTTGTATGAGGAAACATTTTTTGGGTAACTCACAGGGATCTGGGATGGACACAATGGTTATCAATGGTTGGGGAGGCATACACACTTAGAACATCCCCATAATTCCACTAATTTTCGAATTTTGTATCACCACTGGGGTAGCCACTTGAAATTGTGGGATGATACCCGGGGAAAACATGGGTCTACGTACAAAGACGGATTCAAAGCTGTGCCTCGGCATCAAATTACTAGGGGGGCCGGTTGAACAAGAAAAAAAGTATCTAATTTGTATGAGGAAATCCTTTTTTGGGTAATTCACAGGGATCTGAGATGGACACAATGGTTATCAATGGTTGGGGAGGCATACACACTTAGAACATCCCCATAATTCCACTTATTTTCGAATTTTGTAACACCAATGGGGTAGCCATTTACAATTGTGGGAGGATACCCGGGGAAAACATGGGTCTACGTACAAAGATGGATTCAAAGCTCTGCCTCGGCATCAAATTACTAGGGGGGCCGGTTGAACAANGGAAAACATGGGTCTACGTACAAAGATGGATTCAAAGCTCTGCCTCGGCATCAAATTACTAGGGGGGCCGGTTGAACAAGAAAAAAGTATCTAATTTGTATGAGGAAACCTTGTTTGGGTAACTCACAGGGATCTGGGATGGACACAATGGTTATCAATGGTTGGGGAGGCATACACACNAATTTGTATGAGGAAACCTTGTTTGGGTAACTCACAGGGATCTGGGATGGACACAATGGTTATCAATGGTTGGGGAGGCATACACACTTAGAACATCCCTGTAAGTCCATCAATCACAGAATCTCATCAGCATGACTGGGCCAGAACCTGAAGTTATGGGAGAGTATATAAAAGGGGAAAAAGCGTACATTTGGGGAAAGCATCAATGGGGTAGCGACGGACTCACACTTAGATATGATACATGTATACATATATTGATATATCAATATCTATATACATGTCTATGTATATATATGTATATATTATATATTTTTAGGTTATGCATAGCCTGCTGCAGAGACCCACACACTTAGAACATGACACACTTAGAACATCCCGATGTTCTAAGTGTGTGAGGGTACCCCAAAAAAAACCACATGTGGAAACGACTTTTGATGTTCTAAGTGTGAGTCCGTCGCTATATATATATATATATTTGATGTATGTACATGCCTACGTACGCACGTACATACGTAGGTATGGATGGATGGATGGATGGATGGACGGACGGACGGATGGATGGATGTGTGTCTATGTGTCTATGTGTCTATGCGTCTATGTGTCTATGTGTCTATGTGTCTATATGTAAATCATTCTGTGTCTGTATGTATCATTATGTGTCTATATTATATGTATCATTATGTGTCTGTATGTGTGTATATATATATATGTTATATGTGTATATATATATATATATACATCTTTATGCTGGATGGTAGTCTCATCATGCCTTCTCGCTGCCCTGAAGCCCGTGAGGTTCACTCTCCGAGTGACAGAAACCAGTGCTCCGAAACACCACGCGTAGCTCGCAGGGCCAGAAGCAGTGACCTCGGCATTGACCGAAGTTTTTTTCTGCTCAGGGATCATCATCACATAATTAAATAGATCGTTGAGAGGTGTTTGAAAAAAATGGTTTATAGTATTGCATCTATATATATATACATCATATCGTATTATATATCATATATCATATATCATATATCATGTATATATCATATATATCATATATATCATATATATCATATATATCATATATATCATATATATCATATATATCATATCCTTTATCATATCATATATCACATCATATATCACATCATAATATGTCATATATCACATCAAAAATCACACATCGTTTCTCAACCAACCACAGGATCAAAAACCCTCCCAAGATGTTTGCTTAAGCTAAACTCAACACTTCATGATGACATTGGTCCCCCGGAAAAATTCAGGATGTTTTTTTGTTGAGGTTTGAGTTAGCAAACATTTGTTTGGGTCGGTCGGTCACAATACATGGCATCTACGTCCAGAACACCTTTGCTTGAGGGAGTTTAAGGGTAACTGACGATAACTTTATGGGCTCTGGAGCACAAGGGAACTCTACGAAAAACTTCATGGGAACTTTAAGGCAAACGTTACGGGGACTTTACGGCAAACCTTTCCTTCCTATCTGTTCCTGTGGGATTCCTTTCCTTTCCTTTCTTCCTCTTTAGCTTTACGGCCATTGACAGCTAGCCTTTACACTTTTGAGAATAAATGGCCGTACAGTGGCTGTGCGCGCTGCAATACATTGCATCATATTGTATCTACGTCTGCTCATCTTGACCCGGTCTACATCCTTCCAGCATGGTGCTGGCACGCAACCAAATTTTCCTGTCGGAATGGCAGAATTAATGTGCCTGGGAGTGGTGTTTGGAATGCAATGAAATCGGATTCGGCAGAAAGGCCGGCACCATGATGCTGATGGAGAATGCAAAGAGATTCTTCCAAATACAAGTATTGCAAGTACAGAGGGAAAACTTGGGGTTGAGTGCTCGGCCCTCTTTGGGATTGCAATCCTGATGTGCAAGATAAACTCTCATTTTAAGAGTGGGTCTGATGAGGAACGCCTAGAAGCAGTCACTCGGTTTCTTTTTCCGACCGGAGGCTCTTGAAGAAGTGCACTGGCGTTTCAAAAATGAGTTTGGCTCTGTCTATGCTTGGTTCATCCACCCTAGTCTCTTTCTCGTGTAAGCTTTTGGCAGTTTGTTTGACCTGGTGGTTGTGGAAAATGTCACACCATCTGCTGTCACCATTGTCTGTTGAGTTTCCGTGCCCTTTTGACCATCGAGGTATTCACTCTCAGTGGCTCTGCAAGTCCAATGAAACCATTTCCCATACGAAAGACGGTGCTTGAGAATCAATTTGAAAAGATTCCACACTGGCCGCCCCCTCGGGACAGGGCTCGACGATGGTCGATCGCCCCTCTGCAAGGCTCACACCTCGCGTCTTGCCTCGCATCTGTGTCACAACAGTTTGCGGCCCAACAGCTTCCGCTGAGACTTCCACTTTGCCAAGATTTGCCAAGCATCACAAGAGGCTACAGGCAGCCAAGTTTACTGAAAGCCAAGTCTACGCGCTTCAAGCTGAGTTTTTTCCATGGATGATAAATGGATGCTCTCATACCCGGGTCAGATGCAATGATCATCCTTGGACGGTCAACACACAAATTTCCATTGTGCTATTCCTGACCAGCCAGCTGCGAGCCCTCGTCATCCGCCACTTGGGAATGAGAGTTTTGAATTTACCAAAATCTGGCCTTTTTGAGGTAGAATGTAAAAGTGGTGGTGATGGTGATGAACACGATGATGACAATGATGATGATGATCATGATGATGATGATGGTGATGATGATGATGATGATGATGATGATGATGATGATCATGATGGTGGTGATGATGATGGTGATGATGATGATGGTGATGATGATGATGATGATGATGATGATGATGATGAGGGTGATGATGATGATGATGATGATGGTGATGGTGATGATGATGATGATGATGATGGTGATGGTGATGGTGATGGTGATGGTGATGGTGATGGTGATGCTGCTGCTGATGATGATGATGATGAGGAGGAGGAGGATGACGATGGCGATGACCAGGATGACGATGACGATGACGATGACGATGACGATGACGATGACGATGATGATGATGATGATGATGATGATGATCATGATGATCATGATGATCATGATGATCATGATGATCATGATGATCATGATCATGATCATGATCATGATTATGATGATGATCATGATGATCATCATGATCATCATGATGATGATCATCATGATCATCATGATGATGATGATGATCACCATCATCATGATGATCATGATGATCATGATGATCATGATGGTCATGATGATCATGATGATGATGATGACGATGATGACGATGACGATGACGATGATGATGATCATGCTCATGTTTATGCCGATGCTGATGATCACGATGCACTGACTGGGCACTTGCACTTGTGAACGTCATTCACCTTCTTTCTGGTGCTGAAGACCTTCTTGGTGAGGAGAAAGTGCACGGAAGTCAGAAGCCACCTAAAGCACCATGGCCGGCTGGTCTTTTCGATTGGCTTTGGGGCTCATGCGATCTGAAGTTCGCAAAGCTAGTTTTGCACCAAATTCCATGTTTTTGCCTGAACCACATGATTTCAACGCATCCGTGCACAGGAATGTTGATCATATCTGCTTTGCATTCTTTGCCAGATTCACTCGTATTGCAACATCCATGTGGGTGAATCTCGAACATGGTATGTAACCACAAAATCCATGGTTTATCATTATCCTTTTGAAAGTGGTGTTTTGGGGTCCCTTTGGTTTAAGGTAAACCAATGTTCCTGCGCAACGCAGGATAAACGAACGCAGCAAGAGACTGTTTTGGCGCAATGTTTTGACTCGCAATGTTTTTGCGTTAAAAATTGCAACGCCGTTGCGTTTAAACTTTAAGTTTAAACATCAGCCTGAGTCTACCGGCAAACGTCCACGGCAACGCCCACTCAGGTCATGTGTACTTCATTTCGGTAGGACTTTGAGAGCGCATCAACAATTTGTGGACTCGCAAATCCCAAGGTTGGAATCATCATCTTCCCATCCACATCTTTGTTTGGGCTAATTTTGACACCCTCTTCTCAGGGCTACCAGAATCAGTGAATCCAGATTTTCTCAAGACCCACATTCACCATGAGAAGTACGATAATGTACAACCTCTTCCTTAAGAGGACGAGACGTGCTCGACCTTGCCAGCACAAGCACGCTGGGGCATTGAACCGCGGATCACTCGCCTTCGATTCCCTGACTGAGCAGCCAGCAGAGTAAGAGACAAAAGTAGTAGGATTCAGGGATGTATTAGACATTAAATAATTATCCACTTTGATCTGTTCATGCAACACATGATTTTTCAGTAAACCATTAACTTTGCCAAATCCTACTGCTCTCGAAATTCAAGGATAAGTTTTGCGCTGCGACCAGACCATCAGCTTAGAGATAAGCTGACTTCGGCTCTTCGATTTCCGGTTTCACGGCCTTACATGCTGTGCCAAAGCGGAAAAAAACTTCTCTGAGAGACTCGAGCAGTTCACAAAGCCACCAAGAAAAGCGGAACAAATGGGTGGCAAACAGCATACAAGCGGAGACAAGTGGGAGACAGAACCAAAACCAGCCGGCCCAAGGCACCAAGCAGTGGCAGACAAATGGAAGGCAATATGATTTGTCCCCAAGCACTGAACTGACACAAACATTGACATTCTGCCGCAAGAATCATCAAGTCATAGACATGTATAGACTGTAGAAATCATTTTCCTGCAAGGTTGGCCCTTCGCATCTCCAACTGTTCCCTTCCCGGGTCGCCCCATGCCGCCACACTTCGGCACCCAGCCTCTGGGGTCGTTGGCACAGACTTCGGGGCGTCACCGGCCGGCGCGGCCTTCGGCGCCGCCTTTGCCTTCGGCACCGCCGGCGCCAAGGCTTGGGATGAAATGCGACTTGTGGAGCGCTCCCTGGAGTCTTGCGAAATTCCTGGCCCCATCTCCACCACCTGCGGGCACATGCCGAGGCCCAAGGCTTCTTCCCAAGGCTTCAGAGTCAAAATCTGAATCCAAGCTATTCCAATGTGCACAATCCTCCATTCCTACTTCCAGGGGCTGCCAAGACCTTCTGTGCCAAGTTGCCTAGAAATGCTGAAAATGCGGCCTGAAGATCAAAACTACAACACCCTGGACATCCAGGGATTTTCTAGACTTGCCAAGGCCTCGCTGCGCAACACCGCAATGGCCACTTGCAAGGTCTGCAAGTCGTAGACCCCAAGTTGTTCCATCTTTTGGCCCAAGTGCTCCTTGTCTTTGCCAGCAAGAGCGGCCATCTGGTCGAAGAGCGCCGAGGCAATCTGCCGGACACACCGACTCATTGAAATCGCATGTCGACTTCTCTCAGCCGGATTTTTGGATCGTGGAAACACGAATCTTACTCTGTGATGGGGTTGTCTCAGAAATAAGGACCCCTCAAATTACTTAGGAACGAAAATGATGACAAACCATTGGATGAGACACTACCCACAACAATTACAACAATAGCGGTTGCCTTCTGGATGGAGACACTTTCGCGCTGTGAGGGTTGGGCGTCTTATTTTGTTCCAGAGGGGCATGGTTCTTGCCCCACCAAAAAAGATCGCAAGATAGTTTCAGAAACAATCAGGTCAGCAATTCCACAGTACCACAACATGCACCAAATGGCTCAACCACCCAGCCACAGGTCCGACGAACTAGACAACGGATGGCCCGAGAGCAAGAAAGGTTGTTAGAAAGAAGCGCGTGTACAAGCAAAAATGCTTGTATATTATATATTGTATATTTGTATATATGCAAAGGCAAAGCAAATTGAGCGACAAAAGAAGAAGAGAGAGAGAGAGAGAGGAAGATGTGAGTTCGATTGATATTTCTCTCTTGCGTTTGCCACGCTCTTTTTTGTTGTCATCCACCACAGTGCCAAAGCAACAAACAGCATGGCGCAGCCTCACAATATAGCAAGCAAAACACAAAAACATTCTAAGGAAGTTTAAAAAAATCCTACTGGCACGGCCACAGAAGAGGAAAAGTTCGTTTGAGACATTGCCAAAGCACATGGCGCAACGCGTTTAGCAAACAAAATTCGCAAAACTCCACGGCCAAGTCAGCAAACAGCATGAAGCAGCCTCACGATATAGCAAGCAAAACACAAAAACACCTGGATGGAAGATCTGCAGATTTAAGGATGTGAAGATGTAAGGATCTGCAGATGTGAAGCTTTGAAGATGTAAGATCTGCAGATGTAAGGATGTAAAGTAAAGCTGCAAGATATCTAGATATGATGTGTGTAGATACTATATGTATATAGATGTGTTTGCACCCTTCTGTTGGAAGAGCCCTGCGCTCAGGAACCTCAAGAAAAAGAACTGTAACCCCACCTGCAACCAACCACCCAACCACTCAGCCCCACCTGTGTGGGTGGTGGTGTCCTACCCACCGTCATGATCTTCAACTCTTTCTGGCTGCCAATGGCTGCACGGTAGAAGAGCGCCAGCACGGAGGCCAAGATCATGATCCCAACCTCGGAATTTTCCGGCGAGCGACCTGTGACCTGCCCATGACCTGCCATCCCTGAAAAAGATTGAAAAAGCCAATGTAAAATGTAGCATTGAGCTGTTCTTCAGATTTCATGTTTCACCCAAACGTCTGAACAGTTGGGTCAAAGAAGATTGGGAGCCCAAACCTTTGACGGCCATCAAAAAGCTAGGAATTCATGATAGCTCCCAGCGGGCTCCCGTGGATTTCTGTGACTGTCCACCCATTCGTCAGCTTCCGTGATGGAACCACCATCATGACTCATCAAACATGAAGACAGCTACGGCTAGAATAAGAGCAGCAGCCGCATGAGTCCATGAAAACAAGAAATCATTCTGTAGCACTGTAGTATTAAACCATCAGCACAGAATCAGGAATTTGGAGTTTGTAGCCACTTGCAAGCAGATTAAGAATCTCAGATGAAGTGGTTGATTCATGATTCAAAGACTACTTACTGATCGAACCAATGATGTGTATGAGTGCTTATTGGTCTGATTGCCAGAGGTTCCAATACCCAAACATACTCAAACATTGTGTGGCAGTGGCAAAGGTATCAACAAGACAACGAGACTGCTCGACCACTGCGGCATGTGCAAATAAGCAACCACACCAAATAGAAGGGCAAACACCGCCATGCTAAAGACTTCCAAGACCACCAGCACGCCACCTGAGGCAAGTGGGACATAGAAGCCTGCTACAACTACCAGGATGGCAAGTAAGAAGCAAATCACCATGTCCACCACGTTCAGAATGGGTGCTTTCCAGGGCCAATTGTAGATTTGCACAGCCATGAAGGTCATCAGAATTATCTGACAACCCAAACATTGCATCGCAGGATAATCTGGAGCCAATACCACGGTCAGTGCCAGCACTGGTCCTGCGAAGTGTAGGGCGAATCATGTTGTACACTGTCTGGGGTGTGTCTCCCGACATATTATGCTGCCCCATGCCTGCGTGCTTGCCATCAATGATAGATAGACAAGCTGCAGGAAATTGTCACACCTATGTAGGCTTGCAAGTTTCAGCCTTTCGGAAGAATTTACAGCTTTCCAGGGTGGCTCATGACATGCTTCGCCACTCCTGTTGGGCCTCCCTTGCCGCAGGAAAACAAGCCGGAATACCTATGGCAACTTGATTGTATGTGAGCTAAGGACAAGTCATTACTTGTATTGACTAATGAACATGGTTCCTCTCTTAGTATTGCATACCCTGCTACAAACAAACATGGAAATGGACAATGGCGCCTTGGAAGACTAGTTTCCTGGTGGGATGGTGGAATTCCACTTCCATGTTTCTTCGTAGAAGTGTATATGGACCATTTATAATCCCTCTTAACCACTGGATGTCCATCCCTTATCGTGGTACAATGAATCAGAAGCAAATGTTGACACACCCACCTTGCCAATCCCAACAGCTGCTCCTCGCAAGAGCAATGGCACTCCATACCACCACACATCAAGTCGGAAGCGCATTTGTCACTGCCCCATCCTAACACGGGATAGAGGCAAAGATCGAGGGATTACCCTCTGAAGCCATGGCGCAGCACAGACACCATCTCTGCGAATTCAGATGAAACGAATTCAAAGAAGTTGGCAGGAGCCACACGGGCTCCACTTTGTACTCAACTTCCAGCCTCACAGGCTGAATTTTCTTGTCCACTTTTTCCATACGGGCTCTTGTCGGCCAGTTGTTTTCAACTTGGGGACCATGAGCAACACAGTAACTGGCCCAACTCACAAGGCTCTTGATGAAAATGTTGCACACGCTACCGAGAGTGAGACAAGGACCTAAATTGACCACTTTGATTTTAGCCTCCAAGGGTCTTGCCGGCATCTTCTGGGGCCGATTTTCTTCAGAAAGCTGGAAAGCAACAGCTTTGTTACAGAGCCAAGAGAGAACCCTTCTATACACATGCAAAAAGTGTGAAACGCTGATTGCTAAAGGGAAGCTATAGACGGTGTCAGGGCAAAGCTGCATCCGCGCCCAGCTGCCGCAACTCCACTCCAAAGCGCTCCGCAGCAGCACCAGCAGCTTCTGCAGAAGAAAGCACCAGCGCCAAGGCCAGCTGCATTCGTCCATTTCATTGACCTGGGTATGACAAGGAAGCTCCTTAGTAAAGACAGGAGAGACGGCTCTGCCACCCCCGCGGATCACACGAGCTTGCTGCAAACGAACCCTTCGCATCCTATTGATGACCTCAGCTTCTCTGATTTTCCCCATTTGCCTGAGTAATGAAAGAGACTGCGAAACGGCTGTTTCATGACTCCATCCAAGTCTGCGGGCCAGCGGACAGGATGGAGGAGCGACAGTCCTTAAATGGGCATAGCTATTGCAGTACCAAAGCACATGTTCTAGAGTGGGGTGCTGTGCCTGGCCACAATCAGGACAGCACATGTTTCCCTCTTCATCCACAATTTCCTGAGTTCCTCCCCATCTGGTGCTTGCGGCAGTGTGCATTCCACCAGTGACAACGGCTTTCTCATGTGGAGTGTTGAGTTGTTTGTAAACTTTACGCAAGGAGTCAACAAGTCCATCATGAATGTTTTCATCAAGTCCCACATTGAGCGCAACTTGCGCATCATTTCTTTCCGATTCAAGCCATGCAAATAAGTTGGCCTTTCTCCAGCTTTGCCGGAGATGGTGCAAAGAAACCGCGCGCTGCTCTTTTGGCATGGTGATTTGGAAGTGGACTTCCCTGGGCACTGCCCAGTGTCCCCATTCTTGTTCTTGCCAGCCCCAAGTATCAAGGTGCTTTTTAACGGCTCTCCAAACATCCGCCGAGTGGCGTTGAAAACGTTGGAGGAGGCTGTTGTCAGGTTGTCTGTACTTGTACCATCGCGCCAGTGCGCTCATGTACTTGGTCACCACGGCAAAAATCAAGTCCGAACCGTGACCCAAAACAAGAAGTTGCCTGAGATGCGGAGAAGACCTGCTCTGAGTGTTGCTTTGAGAATCACTGTGCGGGGTCTCTTTGACGCCCAAAACGGCCAATTTGAAATGTTTCAGGTGCTGGTCGTGCGCCGCTCGCAGGAGCTGAGTTTTGGTGATATCCTGGCCCCAAGCCGCTGCGCTGGTGAGCAGGCTCATGGCAAGTTGCGCTTTGAGCTGTTGAGGGATGGGAAGAACGGCAATCTTCCTGGCGACCTTTTTCCCATTCTCCACGCGTGCCAGTCTCTTCGGGTGCTGCTCAGGGTTTGCCCCCAAATAATAACCCAAGACCTCCACTTCGCTCTTGACTGGAAATTCGCAAAGTCTTTCCTTAAGCTTGGCCGCAGCCGCAGGAGTTCTGCCCCAGAGCTGGGACTTGAGGTGATTGGTGCAGAGTCTGGTAACTTGGGACAAACGATCCCAGTCAGCGGCTGCATCAACCAAGCTCTCAACNAGTTCTGCCCCAGAGCTGGGACTTGAGGTGATTGGTGCAGAGTCTGGTAACTTGGGACAAACGATCCCAGTCAGCGGCTGCATCAACCAAGCTCTCAACGTTGCGACTAGTCAGGGTCCTGTCATCCAGGTACAGTGCACATTTCACCATCGGAAAAAGCCGAGCGCATCTTTTGGCTGGGCAAGACAGAATAAGGGCCAGAGTGAGTGGGGAGAAGGGGTCTCCCTGGGGCAAGCTGGGAACTTTGGCCAACGGCTCAGCATGGATAGCACCAGCAAAACTTAGCCAGCGCGTTTGGTTTCTCCATTGACTGGAGAGTAAACCAAGCACGTTCTGAGGCAGCCCAACACGTTTGAGTAGGTGAAGACCAAGCTCAGTATTGACGCTGTCAAAGGCTTTCTTGTAGTCGAGGGCCAGGCCATACTGATAGGAGGAGGCCGGACATTCCCCTCGCAGGACAAGGTGGATGACTTCAGGGTCAAGCTGAGTGGTAGCTTGAAGCGGGGCCAAGTGTCTCTCGACCACCTCGTTGCATTGTTTGATGCGGCATCGGGCCCAAAGTCTGTAAATGATCGACGCCACACTGAGGGGCCTCATCTGGTCAGCACTCACCCCTTCAGGAGCATTGCCTTTCGGGACAAAGACAACCTTCCAATGCTGCACTGCAGCAGGGAAGGTTTGCAAAGTTTCAAACCTGTTGAGCATCTGAGTGACCCGTTCCCACCCTTCTTCCGGGAGTGACAGGAGGTGTTGAGCCGAAATACCATCGGGGCCTGTAGCTTTGTGAGCCATGGTGGCAGCGATGTTACGAACCTGCCAGTGATTCAATTTCGGGAGCCTACTAGGCTGAGTCTCTTCCGGGAGGTCTTCCTGGTAAGCATCACAAAACTTCTGAGGGTCAGCGTCATCGTCAGTGTCGCACCCAAAAATGGTTTTCCAAACATTGTGAATAACTTTTAAACAGGCAACCCTACCAGCCACCCCCCCAGCCAGCAAAAATTGAGGGGGGCTGCATTGTTTGATCCAACTAGTGGCTTTGGACAGGTTGTGCATCTCGTTGCTCCAAACTTCTTTCTTATTCTTGGTCTTCTGTTTGAGCACTTCGTCCAGTCTACCCAAAAGTTCCGTCTCCACTTGCGTCCATTGGTGGTTAGAAATCAGGTGGCGTTTCTTAGGCTCCAGGCTTTTCGCTATGTTCTTGGCAAGACCCCCTGAGACCGGAGCACCTTTTCGGGACAGAAAAGCAGCTTCCCGCGCTCTCCTGATGCCACGTCTTAACTCCCTTTCCCTATGAGTCTGTCCTGGGGCTCCATGGTGCCCGGCGGACACCAAGCTAGGGACAGCGCCAATGAGAGGAGAGCGTTTGGATGGGATCACCTGCTGGGTGACAACTAAGAAAGTTTCAAAATCCTTAGTCCATTGTGCCCAAATCGCTTCACTGTCCTTTCTAAGGCATTTTTGCCAGTCTGGCTTTGAGCAAACACTGTTTGCCCAGTCCTGCCGTCTGTCTGGTTGTTCGCTTTCCAACCCTGCATTCTTAATTTGCCTGCATTGGCGGAAGATCCAAATGGTGGAATCTCCTGGAGGTGTGACCCAACTGCCTTTGAAGGAGGCCCAAGCGATGCTGTGGTCATTGCCAAAACTCTGTTGTTCCCCACCTTGCATTTGAGAGAACATTTCAGAGGCAAAAATTGCATCGATGGGGTGCTTGCTGGTGGTGTGTCTAGCAGTACCAACCAAAGTGCCAAACCCAAGGCTATGAACGTCGCAATTGAAATCCCCGCAACAAACCCAGGGGGTATTTTCTAACCCAAGCATAGGATGAGAGATGGAAGGATCCCAGCGGCCAGGTCTTTGATACACATTGAATAAGCGAAAAGGAACGCTGGAGGAGTGAACTTCGACTTGAATCATCTGACCCGTATCGTTAGAAGTTTCAGCAAGGGCTNGGTCTTTGATACACATTGAATAAGCGAAAAGGAACGCTGGAGGAGTGAACTTCGACTTGAATCATCTGACCCGTATCGTTAGAAGTTTCAGCAAGGGCTGCCACGGCCAGAGGTTCTCTGACAGCGACTGCAAGGCCTCCATTATTGCTATCAAAGGACTCAGTGAAAATGACATTCCATCCAAGCTGCCTGGCTGCCCACATCTGAACGGCGAAATCCTCCTGAGGGAGGTTGGTCTCCTGACAACACACCACTTGCACGTTCGCCTTGGNCATTCCATCCAAGCTGCCTGGCTGCCCACATCTGAACGGCGAAATCCTCCTGAGGGAGGTTGGTCTCCTGACAACACACCACTTGCACGTTCGCCTTGGTGGCTTCGCTAAGAAGGAACTCTCCATGTTTTCTCCATGACCGAATATTAGTGCTCCACAAGTTGAGGCTGTGTTTACTAGTGGTGCCGCTACGGGAAGAGGGGGAAACCNAGAAGGAACTCTCCATGTTTTCTCCATGACCGAATATTAGTGCTCCACAAGTTGAGGCTGTGTTTACTAGTGGTGCCGCTACGGGAAGAGGGGGAAACCGCAGGACCCGGGTTGGAGGCTTCACCTATAACTTCACCACGGTGGTTTTTCCTGGTAGCTTTGCTTCCATCCGCAAGTTTCGACAACCTACGTTTTTTGGAGTTGGCGACCCTAATGCTGTTGGCATAACGCGCGCTTTGAGTTTTGCTCATCGCACCTTTGTATCGCTCTTTACGGGCAGCACGCATGGCAGTTTGGCGGCATTCTTGAAATCCTCTCCAAAGTTTGACACGCTCGGGTCTAGGGGGCGCGTCCACGGAGGTGGGATTCTTAACGCACGGGTCACGCTTGGGNGGTCTTTGATACACATTGAATAAGCGAAAAGGAACGCTGGAGGAGTGAACTTCGACTTGAATCATCTGACCCGTATCGTTAGAAGTTTCAGCAAGGGCTACCACGGCCAGAGGTTCTCTGACAGCGACTGCAAGGCCTCCATTATTGCTATCAAAGGACTCCATTCCATCCAAGCTGCCTGGCTGCCCACATCTGAACGGCGAAATCCTCCTGAGGGAGGTTGGTCTCCTGACAACACACCACTTGCACGTTCGCCTTGGNAGAAGGAACTCTCCATGTTTTCTCCATGACCGAATATTAGTGCTCCACAAGTTGAGGCTGTGTTTACTAGTGGTGCCGCTACGGGAAGAGGGGGAAACCACAGGACCCGGGTTGGAGGCTTCACCTATAACTTCACCACGGTGGTTTTTCCTGGTAGCTTTGCTTCCATCCGCAAGTTTCGACATCCTACGTTTTTTGGAGTTGGCGACCCTAATGCTGTTGGCATAATGCGCGCTTTGAGTTTTGTTCATCGCACCTTTGTATCGCTCTTTACGGGCAGCACGCATGGCAGTTTGGCGGCATTTTTGAAATCCTCTCCAAAGTTTGACACGCTCGGGTCTAGGGGGCGCGTCCGCGGAGGTGGGATTCTTAACGCACGGGTCACGCTTGGGGACATCACCTCTGCACATCACCGCACCACAGTCTTGACACTTTTGTTTGTACACCACGAACCCAGATTTAGAAACCGTTTTAATGCCTTCCTCGGAGATACGGTGACTACCGGGCCATCGGTTCTTCATGTACGCTTCCCAAACAGCTTTCCACCCTATGGTTTGGTGGAGCCTTTGCCTAGCCTCGTGGCGAATCGCTTTGTCGTGAATACCATGACGGGGAAGGGGGGGGCTTTGCTGTATCCATGGACCTTGCAGAGGTGCCTACTCCTAGCAGTGAAGTGAGCAGCAGAGTATTTCCCTTGAACAAGCTTGATATATATTTGGTATCCACAATGTAGACACGTCCACCACGGTCGGGATCTCTTATCCTCCTCAGTGATTGGATGCAGGGTCCCAAGTTTGCCTCCTGGAAGAATTGGTTGGGGTCGAGAAGTCGCCGCAGAACCAAACTGAACGTCGCCTGTATTAGCACATTGGTAGGCTGAAGGAGCCACAGTACTGCCATCGCCCTGTCTCTCGCTTTCATAAGGGCTTGTCTTTCTCCGAAGACGAAAGGTGGGAGCAGCTGAGTGCCCACCGGCCACACTTGTGACCCTGGAGGGGGTTTTAGCAGACCAAGCCCTGCAGGTTTTGCGCATCGATTTACTGCTGTCCTTGGCAGAAGTCTTAGAAGGGGTTTTGTCACTCCAGAAACGCCCAGCCCCTCTGAGATTAATCCTTATGGGTTCCCCAGAAGATTTAGCCTGCACCCAATCCCTAGGAAGTTCAATTCCATCTTGGCGAAGAACCAATTGAAAATGTTCATCCTTGAGATACAAAATGATGGGGTCATCACGTTTCTTACCGGTACCACAAACCAAAGGCTCAAGCAATTCCCCATTGTTTTCTTCCAAAATGACAATTTTCATACCACATCTACGCGCAACAGCTTCAAGGGCCATGCCGCACATCCATTGACGGTCCCTAAGAAGGGATGCCGCCCACTCTTCAAAGGTGGTCGGAACTGCTCCGGCCGCCGTGACTTCTGTCTCTCCGCTATCTGGCGCCCAGCTGGGCTTGTAATCAGTGGAGTGTCGCAGGACATGAGAACAAACATCGGCCCTAAGAGTGCGGACAGTGGTTTCAATGTCTTTACAAGCATCTTCATACGTTAATCCCTTTTTAATTCCCAAACCAACAGCAACACTGTTCCAACCACAGTTCCCAGCACCGCCACAGTCAACCAACGTGTAAGGAGCATTGGTGTCTGCTTTGTGCCGTTTTGGTGCCTGCTGTTCAACTTGAGCCGGTTCCCGGTTGTCACGCCGGGCATCATTTTCTGGGACTCCCAGAGGCGGCGTGACAACAGGGGTCCTCTTTTCGTGCCACCTACCGACCCTAACATTGCGTCGTCCCAAAACAGAATTTTTGGGTGGGGGTTTGGAGATAGTCAAACAGACATTGTTAGATTCGACCCCAAAAACAGAAGAACTCTGAAATTCGTCAGTCACCTTCGTAACAACCATCCAAGGGTGATTCCGAAACGGCCTACGAAGGACCATGGTGTCAGTGAACCCAGCCCCTTCGAGACATCGAGTCAGGTCCTGTCCAGTCCATTTAGTGGGAACCCCCGCAACCTGCCAAAGACTAGGTTTGTTTTCAGGGTCCACGCCTATCAATCCCAAACAAGCCCCACCACCAACTCGGAATTTCAGGGGAAGTTGTTTGGAATGACCAATTTGTTGAACTCTAGCCATATATTGATGTTCGGTTTCCTCAGCAACCCTAGGAACCCACGAAACTTTCGGGGGATTGGGGTTNTGGAATGACCAATTTGTTGAACTCTAGCCATATATTGATGTTCGGTTTCCTCAGCAACCCTAGGAACCCACGAAACTTTCGGGGGATTGGGGTTTTCCTTAAAAACCTGGGTAAGAAACATTCCCTTAGAGCCAGATTTTCGTAAGACATTGAACAAACCATCCTGGTCAATTTTCATATACCCTTCAAGGACTTCTTCATCCCCCCCAAACTTAGTTTTATGGGTGATAGAACTCCATCTGAAAGTGCTATGGAAAGTGTTAGGATCCACAATGGTGCGAAGTATGGTGGCAGGGTTCGCCGTCATACTTTGCCATGCAGTGGGCTGAAGCAGTCGCTTAGGGACTTGCACCCTGAGGGTACTCAGTTGCCTTTCCACTTTTTCACTTTTTGAGCTAGTTCCGCAGCTCGGCAGCTGCGGGAATTCCTTTGCAAGTGGGAAAGCCCAAAAATTTCCAAGTCCCAACTGTCCTTTTCTGTCTGTTGCCGGCAGTCGCCTAAGCAGCCCTCCAGGGTACGGCGGTTGCTCTTGGCCAGGTTGAACCAAACAAACNTCCCAACTGTCCTTTTCTGTCTGTTGCCGGCAGTCGCCTAAGCAGCCCTCCAGGGTACGGCGGTTGCTCTTGGCCAGGTTGAACCAAACAAACAAGAGCGAAAGCCTTAGCAATATTGTGCGTTTTAGCCAGGGTCTGGAGCTCGAGGATCTGTTCCTGAGTAGCCCAAGTGACACAGCCTTGAGGTGATTGTCCTTTCTCAAGGGTCGCCCTAAGCTTTTCCACACTCATAGCAGCCCCTATCGGCCATCCCTTGGGCAGGAGCCGTGCTGGTTCAAAAATTTTTGGGCCATGAAAAGCTTTCTGGGATTTGTTCTGATAACCCTGGTCAATGGTATTTTTACCCTTTCCTTTCCCAGAGCTTTTGCCCTTTTCAAGTCCCTTGGCCCACCCTTTTCCANTTCTGGGATTTGTTCTGATAACCCTGGTCAATGGTATTTTTACCCTTTCCTTTCCCAGAGCTTTTGCCCTTTTCAAGTCCCTTGGCCCACCCTTTTCCAAGGCCTTTGCCTTTTGACTTGTCAGTGTTGTAAAAGGTGTTTGGGGGGTCCTTAGATTTCTGCCCCCGACGCTTCTTTCTTTTAGAACTCAAAGGTTTACCGCTGGCAGCCGCAGTAACCAGACCGTTGAGTCTCTGAAACAAACCTTGGCCTTCGTCCTGGGTAGCTCTGTTCACAAGTCTTTTCAGAGCTTCCANGGTTTGAGACACCTGTCCCTGTGTCTTTCCATGGTGCCCCTTAGTAGGTTTACTGTAGAAAGTTTGCTGAGTCGGGGTATCCACTTTACCTTTGGGGGTGCCCTTAGACTGTCCCTTACCTTTGCCAAAACTGGGGGGTTCTTTGCTTTTACCCTTACCAGAACCATCAGATCCCTGTTTCTCGTGGTCACCGAATTTANCCGCTGGCAGCCGCAGTAACCAGACCGTTGAGTCTCTGAAACAAACCTTGGCCTTCGTCCTGGGTAGCTCTGTTCACAAGTCTTTTCAGAGCTTCCACAATTGCCCCTTCCGCGGTTTGAGACACCTGTCCCTGTGTCTTTCCATGGTGCCCCTTAGTAGGTTTACTGTAGAAAGTTTGCTGAGTCGGGGTATCCACTTTNCCCTTAGACTGTCCCTTACCTTTGCCAAAACTGGGGGGTTCTTTGCTTTTACCCTTACCAGAACCATCAGATCCCTGTTTCTCGTGGTCACCGAATTTACTAAGAAGCTCAACAAGCCCTTTAAGCAAATCCGTTTCACGATTTCCCCCACCTCCACGGCAAGTGCCATTCCTAGGGGGTTTCAGTTTGGCCCCGTTAGAGGCCAGACGAGGACCAACAGAAGACTTGACACGAGAAAGAAGACGACTCGACCAACCAACTCGACACCCAGCAAGACGCATACGGCCAGCGAAGCGGCAAGGGACAAGACCACGACGGACAGAGAGGCGACCAGGGCTCAGAGTCACAGCAGACAGCCGCCAACCCAACCAGCAAGCCACCCCACCCCCTCCCAACACGAGGGTGACAAAGGAGCAGACGTCCGAGGAGGAGACACAGGTCCAAAAACCGATGACCCCAAAGACGGCACCAATAGCACAAAGGACACGAAAAGGTGTCTGAATTTCAAAGGCAAGGTTTCGTTGGGACAGCACTTCGCGTTGAAAAACACGTTTACACTGTNCCAATTTCATGCAAAAACTCAATTTCGTCAGCTGCGCGCCAGCGCCAGCGCCAGCGCCATTTCAGTTCAAGCGCAATCAGCAGCAACAGCAGCCACAAGGTTGACATGGCAATGTTGCGCCTTTTCCTTTTCTAAGTCAAGGTTGCTACCTTGAGCCAACCTTGAGCCAAAATGGCATTGTCACTGCCCCATCCTAACAAGTCGGAAGCGTCCCAACAGAAATCTGGCACCTGTTGCACAACATGCAGACCCGTGAATGCATCACGAACTGAATGTCATGCAAGTGTCATGATGAAGGCCACACGTTGCCAGACCAAAATCAGGACCCCTCGGACCCCTCGAGGAAATCTTTGAAGCCAAAAACTGGAGGACCTCCCGGGCAGCTATTAGCTCTCCCCCCACCGGAGGATGAGGCCTTCCTGTGAAGGTTCTTGAATATATTCCTATGTTTCCAGCTACAACGAAAGGTTGTACGGAACCAGGTGGTTGCTTGTTTTGAAGTTGCTTAAAACTGGAATCTGCTTTCAACCTTGCATCAGACAGATTTTGGCCCTGGACCTTATTCACCTTCAAGGATTGCCTTCTTTTGGCCCCAAACTTCTTCTGGGTGATCTTCCTCCCTACTCATGGCCCAACGAACGACCACAAGAAATGTCAAACTTGAGGCCAGGATTGTGGGACAAAAGCTGCAGCAGTAAAACGATGGTGACTCCCACAATCCTACACATCCCTTTACCGCAGAGAAACTAGGACTACCCTATGACCACGTATACGATCAAAATGACCCTTACCTGAAGGGGTCAACCTGGCTAGACGAAGCCGTCCAAGCTCGACTCCGCCCAGTGCCATGTGCCAGAAGCGTCCGGCGTCATGTACTAGGAAAACATTGATAAACCGTCACGTAATTCCCAGGTGTCAGGTTTGGGTCAACACCTGAAAAATCAGATGGGCACGTGCACCCCACCACACCCCCAATGTGATGCTTGCCTTTAGCACAACTCCAACTGTGCAGTTTTCATCACTGATGATGGGCAGAATTCTATCCCCAGTTACCCACTGCCAATGATCACCAGTGATCACCTCTTCCCAAGCAGCCCACTAAATCATCGCCCAAGCACTCTGCACCAGATCATATCTCCCAAGGGCGCTGAACTTGGGGCACATGTAGGCCAGCCAAGCAAAGGCCCAGAAACCACAAAGACCTCAGCTGGATGCTGGCTGCTGGCAGTGATGGCAGCTGGATGAACCAGGATGAAGTGGTGGTTGCCGCTTCACCCATGGTATCTATTTCTTGGGAATCGCCTTCATGCAGCTTGGTGAATGCTGGTAATCTGGCCAAATGCACGGGTTTTGTTTGCAAGTTCAAGATCCATACTGGCAAAATGGACGCTTGTCATCCGATCCCGCGGGAGCTGTTGGATACTACCCAAACATCCGAAACCCCGACAAGATCATGAATTATTGCCATAGTCATAAAGTCATGCTGACTGCCGCAGGATTTTGTCCATCAACATCCATCAACCGCATCATGTGATATATTTTCGGGCATCGGGATCCACCGTTAGGTGAATAATTTCGTCCTCGGTGAATTGTCAACAATCATTGGTTGCCGACTTAGTGTATTGGTGCTACATGAACTATTTGAGCGATCTTTGCAAGAAATATGGAGAAGAAGAAGAAGAAGGTCATCCTTCATGGGTTTCTCAATCCATGCCTGCATCTTGCTCACGTTGCCGCCCGAGTACCCAGAACAAGCAGCAAAGAGCCAGCAATGACCATGGCGGTGTGCTCATTGCTGCCGCACAAGACGTTGGGATACTTTAGCTTACCTAGGCAAAACGTGCATGTCATGAAAAAGTCAACAAAGCTCTACTATGATTGACAAGGGCCGCAAGGTTCACACTGGTCAACACCCAAATTGAATCCCTCATCCCCCTCATCACGCCCAACAATCGCTAAATGCCCATGAAATTCCGTGACATGCCGGTCGGCGACCAGATTCGATTTTTTGGGGGCTCCAACACTTCCAGACAATTGGGCGCGTGATGTGAGGATGCGTGAGTATATGCGTGAGCCCTACATCGATCGAAGCAAGCTCAAGGCGGCTCATTAGCGCATGTGGTGTCAAAAATATGTTTTCCAAGCGTCTGTGCACACCGTGCAATATTTCTTAGGATACTCTTGACTCGCACGCTCCATTGGGAAAAAGCCGCAGTGGCAGCAGCGCCTTTTTCTTCTTCGGTGGGCGCAGTTACCCTCTTGCAACCTTTTCGGTTCGACACTCACCTCCTGCATGAGCGGACAGAGATGTAGTCAGATCCAAGAAGTCACTTACTCCAACGTGGATGAGAGGAGGGGGGTTCGCCAGGTCGTGACTGCCCCTCTCTCTTCCTCCATTGGCTTTTGGACGTGCCAGCGAGACCACAGAACGGTGTGGCTGGTCCCACCTAGCGAAAAAGAAAATTAATTCATGGTTCTGTACACAGCGCACCAAGTTCTTAGTTTCAGATCGGAAAATCCCAATCTGCTGGGTCCATCGGACAATTTCGATTTCGACTATACACGGTCTATGCAGCGCTGCGCTGCCGGTTGCCAGTACTCGTCGATGGTTTCGACGGAATCGCTTTTCTGCAAGTACCCTTTTCCGAGGGTTGCTGCGGCCGATTCGCTGTCGATGAAGTGCAAGATTCGGGCGCTAGATTTAAGCCGCTAGATAACTCCCGTGACCAAGTATATACTCAAAGCAACTGGGCATGCTAGGAGTTCGCTGCCCCATGTAGGTCTGCTTTGGCAACCATCGATCCACCAGAGGTGGCGGACTATCCAGGAGAAGTACATGATCTTGAAGCGTGGGCTTGGCAGGATAAGGGCTCCGCCCACCACAAATCAGTCTGCTCGTTCTGGCACGTCACAAACATCTGTGTAAAGGACGCCGGGGCGTGAAGCGTCGTCAAAGGAAACTGCTCTTGGGGGCCTCAACTCCAAGACCTTGACCATAAGTTTGAGGCAGCTTCACGGCGTAGGGTCAAGGGAAGTTTGATTCGTTTGACTGTATTGTCGTTGGCGTAACGGTCCAGTACAACATCTGCATGCCCGCCTTGCCGAAATGTGTTGCACAGAGAAAACCAAATTTCCCAACAACGCTGACTGCCAAGCTGGGTGGAAGGAAATCCTCTTCCGATATTTTTTGGACCAAAAGGAAGAAGTTTATAGAAGTTTTGCTTCCGGGTCGGTTTGGATTCGACCTTGAGCTTTCTTTCTTCCAAAAGTGTTTGACAGTTGAAGACCACTCCTAGGATGTGAGCTACCTCAGCGGGCGGTTGCAACTTCTCTGGGTCGAGGTCAAACCCGAGGAGCTTGAAGGACTGTTTCATGCAGAAAGGATGTATAGCGCTGCAAGCTTGCCGCTCGACGCTGAAGAGAAGTGGCCCATTAGGAGATTGTACCCTCTGATGACCGCTCTGCTCAGCCATTCGGCCACTCTGTAAAATTAGCGGGACGGAGTGTCTTGCTCCGAACGGCTGGCCGAAAATCTCGTAAAGCCCCGGGGTCTGTTCATCCCAGTTAATGAACACTGATGCTCACCTGGCTATCTGGCATCAGGGTAATTTGTCTGTAAGCTTCCTGCATGTCTTCACTGCTCAAGTGCACAGGGACATGATATCGGTCGAAGAGTGCCTTGAACATGATGACCACGTACATATAGTCTGCCATTGCCATGTCATGCGTTGCATCCTGGTGGCGGCGGCGTTGGTCATACCTGCGCTGTGGTCATCGATGCGCCTGTACTTTTGGCGCCGTCTTCTTTGACACCCTGCTCCAGGCCAAAACTTGGTATGGCGTTTAAGAAACGGGCATGTTTCCTTTCCATCTTCGATGGTCCACGGCCCTCTTCCCTTGTCCTCTCGTAGATGGCTCTGCTGAGGCCCTTGCCTCCCAGCTTGGCCATGTAGGAGACTCGAGACATTGTGTCGGCTTCTCGCGGCTTGGGGGAACGGCTACCGATTGCCGCCGCAACTGTCCATTCCAAGAAGAAGGGCGATTCCAGCGCCTGGCCGACGTTTGGCATAACTGTGAAGCACAGCTTCGAGACTGCTTTATCCTCCAGATCGCACATCTTTTTGGATCAGCTCCAAAGCACTGTCCTGGGTTTCCTTCCTAAACGCTTGGCAGTGTCGTTGGCGAGCTTCTCGCGCTCCGCTTGAACGGCTTAGACACTGGCAGACTACTCCTTCCAATGGTAGAGTCTCCAACCTTGCCTTGTTGCCATCCTGTTCTGTGTGCTTGGCCTTGTCCAGGCAACTTTTTGCGGTCTCCCTTCAGTGACGTCAGCGACTTGGACTCGAAGGGGTGTTGTTTCAAAGCTTCGTCCAGATGCAACCTTGCGTTGTGAAGACCATCGGGGATGATGCTCTCTTCCCGTACCCCGGCTAAATGCTGGATTCGACCCCTCGGAGCCTGTTTGGCTCGCTCTCCACGGCGGCAATGCGTGTCTCGCCGAGGGCAAAGTGCTCGATGGGTCTGTCGACACGAGTGCTCGGGTTGAAGAGTTGCTCCAAGGTTTGGAGTTCATTCTTGGCTCGCTCTTGGTGGCCTTCCTCTGCCCCAGCAGACTAACACCAAGCAGCGCTGAGTAATGCGCTTGGCCCTGAAAATATTTCTACATCTTCCGTTCGACAAGAGGGGCTTTGTATTGGTCGCATACTCAATGCAGAAACCCTTTGGGTACTCCCTCTGGTCGCCAAGGTGAACTGCACTCGTTCGCTACCGAGGGGCGCCACTTCAGGGGTTCTGCAGCAAAATCTCGGACCCACTGCATAGCGCGCGAACTCTTCCCCGTTTGTTATCAAGACCTGGTACTTCTTGCGTCGTCGAACATAGTAATTGATCTCCATGACCCCCCGGTTTGTCCATGAGCCCTTTCAGCTCGGCAATTCGAGGGCAATGCTCCTGCCAGGATGTTCGAGGGTAAAGATCTTACCATTTTCGTGGGCCTTCTTGCATTCGTGGGCTGCCATATCGGCCATCTCAGTATCCAGGTCTAAGCGGGCCCTAGCTTTATCCGATCCAATTCTCAGGAATTCCCCCCAGGGAAGAGATTCATTTCGGATGGGATTTCACCCCTTTTGTTGGGATCTCCCTAGCCGGTGAGAAGGTCGCGCAGTTGGGGGCCAGTGAGATCTAAGAGAGGAACTATCACGGTCTTTCCTAAGCTGTTTTTTTAATGTTTGACAACACATTTACCCCTAAGTAGATCCCATGGATCCTTAAGAGGGTTTTGGTTTTTTTTTGACGGTAAAAGATCCTTTGGATCTTTTTGATTAGATGCAACGGGCTCACTCCGCGGCTTTTTTTGCTGCGCGTCCGCGTTCTCCAGCTGTCGGCCGAATCCCTATTTCTTCTTTGGACCCGCCGCGGTTTTTGCAGCCTCCTTCTTCCTGACTTTCTCCTTCTCCCTTTTTGCTCGGCGGTCATCCCCCGCCAAAGCTTTCTCAGCGCAGCGGCATCTTCAGAAATTCTGAAGTCTTGCCACGGGATCGCTGGAGCTCTTGCAAAGAAAAGGACTCGACCGTTTATACGCCGCAGAGCGGGCTATGGACGCCCTCATGAACTCCTCCAGCTCTTCCTTGGAGGGCGCTCAAAGGGCAAACCCCTTTGAGGATATCCTCATCTACTCCAAGATCAGGAAGTCGCACGCCGAACTGCGAGCCATGTTATCCTCTTTGCTATGACTATGCCCTTTTTATTCCCGAGAGCATCTGCGAAGGGTTTTTCCAGCCCGGATCTGCACATATTACATCTATCTGCATATCTTCACACCTGCATGTCTTTCATCTGCACGCAGTACATCTGCATATATGCACATCTTCACATCTGCACATCTTACATCTGCATCTCTTACATCTGCATATCTGACATCTGCATCTTTTATCTGCATCTTTTACAGCTGCATTTCTTACATCTGCATATCTTCACATCTGCACATCTTACATCTGCACATCTTACATCTGCATATCTTCACATCTGCACATCTTACATCTGCATATCTTACATCTGCAAACCTTGCCTTTGCAAATCTTACATCTGCATATCTTCACATTCTCATTTTCCTCTCTCTCTTGCCTCTCTCTCTTTCTCTTTCTTCTTTCTCTCTCTTCTTTCTCTCTCTCTTCCCTTTTCTGCTATTTTATATTCTTTCTTAAGGCGGCCAGTGCCTACGAGCGATCAGGAACATGCAACCCTTTCGCACGAAATGAGGTTCGATCGTCACAAGCTGAAGTGAAATTGCGATGTCGAGGTGTCCCGCGCAACCCTTTCGGGCGAAATGAGGTTCGACCGTCAAAAACTGGAGTGAAATTGCGATTTTGTTCTGCCCCGCGCAGCCCTTTGACACGAAATGAGGTTCGATCGTCAAAAACTGAGGTAAGATTGAGCTTTTGTTGCGCCGCGCGCCGGGTTTTCCAAGCACAACGGGAAGTTGCTTTGTTCTTTCGAATCGTCAAAAAGTGGCAAAAACTGCGGGAAAAGTGAGGTTTTTGGATGCGTCGCGGAGGTCACGCGGGTTCCCAAGCATAATGGAACGTTTTTGCGTCGAAGAGTCTCTGTGTTTCAAAGCATCTGTGTGTAAAGGCTTCTGTGTGTTAAAGCTCTGTGTTTGAGAGTGTCTGTGAAAGCGTCTGTGTGTAAAAGCGTCTGTGTGTAAAAGTGGCTGTGTGTAAAAGCGTCTGTGCGTGAAAGGTGTTAGTTAGTGTGTAAAAGCGTCTGTATGTAAAAGGCTTCTGTGTGTAAAAGTGTCTGTGCCAAAGCGTCTGTGTGTAAAAGGGTCTGTGTGTGGGAAGGTGTTAGTGTATAGAAGCGTGTGTGTGTGTGTGTGAAAGTTGTTTGTGTAAAAGTGTCCGTGAGTAAAAGAGTCCGTGTGTAAAAGCGTCTCTGGGTAAACACTTTTGTGACTTTTGTGTGTAAACCCTGCTGGTGTAACAACGTCTGTGTGTAAACGCGTCTGTGTTTAAAAGTGTTTGTGTGTTATTGACAGGGTCTGTGTGTAAAAGCGTCTGTGTGTAAACCCTATCATGTGTAAACATGTCTGTGTGTAAACGCGTCTGTGTGTAAACATTTCTGTGTGTAGACGCTGCTGTGTGTAAAAGCGTCTGTGTAAACGTGTCTGTGTGTAGAAGCTTCTGAGTGTAAAAGGCCTCTGTGTGCAAACGGGGGTTGTGTGTAAAAGTGTCTGTGTGTAAAAGCGTCTGTGTGTACAGGGGTTTGTGTGTAAAAAGCATTTGTGTGTAAAAGCGTCTGTGTGTAAAAGCATCTGTGTGTAAAAGGGGTTTGTGTGTAAAAGTGTCTGTGTGTTTAGAAGGCCTCTGTGTGCAAAAGCGTCTGTGTGTACAAGCGTCTGCTCGTAAAAGCTTCTGTGTAAAAACGTCTGTGTGCCAGAGCGTCTGCGTGCACAAGCGTCTGAGTGTAAAAGCCTTCTGTGTGTAAAAGTGTCTGTGTGTAAAAGCATCTGTGTGTGGAAGGTTTTTTTGGTGTAAAAGTGCCTGTGGCAAAGCGTGTGTGAGTAAAAGTGTCTGGGTATAAAATCGTCTGTGTGTAAGAGTTTCTGTGTGTAAAAGCGTCTGTGTGTAAAAGCGTCGGGGAGTAATAGTGTCTGTGTTTCAAAGCATATGTGTGTAAAAGCGTCTCTGTGTAAACACGTCTGTGTGTAAATGCTGCTGTGTGTAACAGCGTCTGTGTGTAAGAGGGGGTTGTGCGAAAAGGCTTCTGTGCGTAGAAGCGTGTTTGTGAAAAAAAAGTGTCTTTGTGTTTGTGGGCATGTTGCTGTGGGTAAAAGTCACCTATATTTTTCAAGATGTCTCAATATTGTATTTTTGCGGGCTTTGGCGCTGAACTCCGTCATAGTTTCGGCCAAAAGAATTTCACATAGTCGCGGCCTCAGAATTCAGTTGCGGCTTCAGAAGTTTGCCGGTCTCAGAACGATGTCCCTTACAGCTTTTTGACCTGTCATTGTTTGGGCTTAAAAGACGTTGTAGACAAAAACAGATTGCGGCCACTTGTGTCGCAGCGTTCGGCATCTTCAGAAGGAGCAAAGAGGACGGGGCGTGAATGCATTGGCTTGTGACAATGTATTCGTTTTGCATTGTTTTGTTTGCGTTTGTTTTATCTTGGGGATTCTGTACTCGGTTGGGTGTACGTGGATACATGATATGCATATTCACAGACATTGTACACACACGTTTCCATGATGTTTCCTGTGCAGGTGATGTCGAAAGCAATTCCACACGGTCGCGGCCTGAGAGATCTGGTGTGGCTTTAGAAGGGAGTTTGTCTCAGAACGACGTCCGTGCAAGTCAATGACATCTGTTTGCCTGGTCTTTTTTTCCCGGGAGCGTCTGTGAAGGGTTTTCCTAAAAAGGGAGCTGCACATATTAAATCTGCATATCTTCACACCTGCATGTCTTTCATCTGCACGCAGTACATCTGCATATTTGCACATCTTCACATCTGCGCATCTTACATCTGCACATCTTTCATCCGCACGTATTGCATCTGCATACCTTACATCTGCACATCTTCACATCTGCACATCTTACATCTGCATATCTTACATCTGCACCTTCTACATCTGCACATCTTACATCTGCGCATCCTCACATCTGCATGTCTTTCATCCGCACGCAATACATCTGCATATATGCACATCTTCACATCTGCACATCTTACATCTGCATCTCTTACATCTGCATATCTGACATCTGCATATCAGCAGCACGTCGAAGCAGCGGCGTTGCTCAGCGCCAGCTGCCAGCAGCGGCCCGCAGGCCCCTGCCTAGCTCCTAGCCACACGAGGGCCCCCCCCCCCCTCCTCCCCGGGCGCGGGCGGGGGTTGAGGTTTGTTCCAAACACCCAAATTGAAATACAACTTGGCACTTTCAGCCCTGATCAAAGCGATTTGAGAGATGAGTTTGGGGTAAGGACCATGAATTGACCAGCCAAGCCGAGCCAGACAAGAATCACGAGGACGAGGCAGAGTGCGGAGACTCGCGAAACAAGGGCAGGACCAAAGGACGTGATCCGTGGACGGGACGCACGAAGCGTGACAAAGACTGCACGAGGTAGGGAGAGGTTGACGGTGAGCCTCGACCGAAACACCCCCACACACCACTTGACGCTCGTGGCCATCGGCCTGAGCACAAAAGGAGCGCAAGGCATCCACAACAGGAACAGACGCAGACACCCCAGCAGCGCGCGCGAAGCCGGCATCGCAACGATTGGAAGAAAGCCAATGATCAAACAAACGCACACGCCAGGTGGAACGAAAGTTATGGGCAAAAGCAGGGGCAAAACCCAGCGGACAGGAAGTATCCCAGGTAGTATCCCCGAAGCAGACCTGACCCAAAGCAGGCACGGAGCCCCCCAACCGCCCGACCGCACGGGAGAGACAGGTGAGGAAGGAAGAGGGCGCAAGCACATGAGGAGCCCGAGCGGCACGCCACTTGTGAAGAGCTTTAAGAGCCCTTTGAACCGAGACATACAGAAGATCCGACACATGACCCAACAGGAAGACTTGTTGAAGATCAACACTTTCATGACCTCCGGACGAACCCTTGACCGCCTGCCGAACAGACCGCAGCAGACCAGAAACCTCCGCTTTGGTGGGCACGTGACCCCCCAAGAGAGCACCCCCAAGACACAACGGGGGAAAGGACCAACGAGGCGACAGACGCTTTAAACGCGTGAGAGCAGCGCAAAGCAGCAAGACGGCGCGCAAGACGCTGGCATTTAATGAAGCGGTTATCTTCATCAGCAGACGCGGCACGACCACAACCACCGACCGACACACCCAGAATGTCCACGAGAAACGACGGACGGTACCCAGCTTGCTCAAACTGGACATAAGCAGACACGGTACGAGCCCAAATTTGGGTTTTGGCAGCGTTGGTACGATTGCGCGTCAAACGGCAGAAATCATCCCAGTTATCCAAAGCCTGTTGCAGAGAAGACAAGGAAGGAGCAATGACAGAGAAGACATCTGCATATCGTACATCTGCATCTTTTACAGCTGCATATCTTACATCTGCATATCTTCACATCTGCACATCTTACATCTGCACATCTTACATCTGCATATCTTTCATCTGCATACCTTCACATCTGCATATCTTTCTTCTGCATACCTTGCCTTTGCAAATCTTACATCTGCATATCTTCACATTCTCATTTTCCTCTCTCTTGCCTCTCTCTCTCTTTCTCTTTCTTCTTTCTCTCTCTTCTTTCTCTCTCTTCCCTTTTCTGCTAATTTCTATTTTTTCTTAAGGCGGGCAGTGCCCACGAGCGGTCACGAGCATGCAACCCTTTCGCACGAAATGAGGTTCGATCGCCAAGTACTGAGGTGAAATTGCGATTTTGCGGTGTCCTGCCCAACCCTTTCGCACGAAATGAAATTCGATCGTCAAAAACTGAAATAAAATGTGCGCCGGGTTCCCGAACATATTGGGACATTTTGGTTCGTTTTTTTCTTTCAGATCGTCAAAAAATGCCAAAAATGCAGGAAAAGTGAGGTTTTGGAGGCGTCGCGGAGGTCTTGCGGGCCGAGTTCCAAAGCATAATGGGACGTTTTTGCGTCGAAGAGTCTCTGTGTTTCAAAGCGTCTGTGTGCAAAGGCTTCTGTGTGTTAAAGCTCTGTGTGTAAAAGCATCTGTGAAAGCGTCTGTGTGTAAAAGCGTCTGTGTGTGAAAGTGTCTGTGTGTAAAAGCATGTTTGTGTAAAAGCGTCTGTGCGTAAAAGGCTCCAGTGTCAAAGTGTCTGTGCGTAAAAGCGTCTGTGTGTGAAAGGCGAATGTTTTTTGCGTAAAAGTGCCTGTGTGTAAAAGCATCTGTGTGTAAAAGCGTCCCTGTGTAAACACTTTTGTGTTCCAACGCTGCTGTGCGTAACAGCGTCTGTGTGTAAAAGTGTCTGTGCTTAAAAGTGTCGGTGTGTGTGTGTGTGTGATAGGGTCTGTGTGTAAAAGCGTCTGCATGTAAACCCGTATGTGTGGAAACATGTCGGTGTGTAGAAGAGTCTGTGTGAAAAAGCGTCTCTGTGCAAACACTTCTGTGTGTAAACGCTGCTGTGTGCAACAGCGTCTCCATGTAAACGCGTCTGTGTGTAAAAGCTTCTGTGCCGAAAAGGCTTCTTTGTGTAAAAGGGGTTTGTGTGTAAAAGCTTCTGTGTGTAAAGGCGTCTGTGTGTAAAAGGGGTTGGTGTGTAAAAGGCATTTGTGTGCAAAAGGATCTGTGTGTGAAAGTGTCTGCGTGTAAAAGCGTGTTTGCGTAAAAGCGTCTGTGTGTAAGAGTGTCTGTGCGTAAAAGTGTGTGTGTGTGTACCATCTGAAGAGATGTAAAACTTCTACTCATTTTTACTGCTGGATTGAACCTGAACCTATTACTTGGTGATTCCTTTGGTCTCGCNTGTGTACCATCTGAAGAGATGTAAAACTTCTACTCATTTTTACTGCTGGATTGAACCTGAACCTATTACTTGGTGATTCCTTTGGTCTCGCCATTGAACACATTACTCGGTGATTCCTCTGGTCTCGCCATTGCACCTGAACCTATTGCTTGGTGATTCCTCTGGTCTCGCCATTGAACCCATTACTCGGTGATTCCTCTGGTCTCGCCATTGCACCTGAACCTATTATTTGGCGATTCCTCTGGTCTCACCTTTGAACCTATCACTCGGTGATTCAACTGGTCTCGCCGTTGAACCTGCCATGCAGGGGGACCACGTCGTGACTGTTTATGTGTTAAACTATGTGCCGCCGTTCTGGGCCTCACCATTTCTATTACTTGGTGATTCCTCTGGTCTCGCCATTGAACCCATTACTCGGTGACCAAAATGGAAACGCGTGGTGGCCGTCTATCAGCATCTACCCACATGTACCATGCACAAACTGTGAAAGTTGTTGAAGGGGCTACGCCAGCTTTCTTTGATCACTGTCAACATGTTCTCCTGACGATCTCTGACCCACATGCCGACATGCCAACCAAGCGGCTTCGTAGTCCGTTGGGATGCGCGTAGCAAATCATTGGGACCAAAGCGGTGCTGCTCATCGTCGAAAAAGCCACCTGAAAGAGATGGACCAGAGACTATCGGGTAAGGTCGACCATTGCCATGGGCGCGGCCCCCAGTTTCCGTTGGTTGAACACATCCAAAACGTCCAAAACCATCATCAAGGCTCGTGGATGAGGAGTCCACAATGAGCCTTGTCTTAAAGTCATTAGGGGAAATGATGATCAGAGGATGAAAAATTGTCCCGGCAAGAGACCCCAAACAGCGTGGGGGTGTGAGAGGATGAGGATGAGGATGAGGATGAGGATGATGATGATGATGAGGAGGAGGAGGAGGAGGAGGAGGATGCGGACCAGGATCAGGATGATACTGTTGCGGGCGATGATGTTGAGGATGATAATGTTGAGGATGATGAGGTGCAGGAGGATCATGTTGGGGATGATGAGGTGGAGGATGGTGATGTTGAGTAGGATGAGGATGAGGATGACACTGCGGAAGATGCGGTGGAGGATGATGATGGTGTACTGGCAAAAGAAATCTCTGTACAAGGTGTCCTCTAGAGTCCCTAGAGGTCTTTTGGCAAGATCTCTTTAAGAGATCTCTGTAGAGGCTCTCTGAAACAGCTCTCTTGGCAAGATCTGTGTAAGAGACCTCTTGGAAAGATCTCTGCAACAGATCTTTATGCGTCTGTGTACAAGACCTCCAAAAGAGGCGTCCTGGCAAGACCTCTTTACAAGATCTCTGTTACAGGTCTCTTGGCAAGATCTCTGTGTATATAGGATCTCTGTAGAAGCTGTCTTGGGGAGATCTATGTAAGAGACCTCTTGGCAGGATCTCTGCAACAGATCTCTATGCAATGTCTGTGTACAAGATCTGTAGAAGCTCTCTATAAGAGCTCTCTAGGCAAGATCTATGCAAGGGAATTCTTGGCAAGATCTCTGTAGAAGATCTCCACAAGAAGTCATATAAGAGGTCTTTAGATCTCCGTAGAAGCTCTCTAGAAAAGCTTTGTTGGCAAGATCTCTATAAGAGACCTCGTGGCAAGACCTCTGTACAAGGTGTCTATGGGAGCTCTCTGCACAAGACATCTATACATGGTCTCCGTGGCAAGTTCTCTTTGCAAGCTCTCGAAGAAGGACTTCCTTGTCAATATCTCTGCGCAACATCTCCTTGACTAGAAACAAAATGAGCACCGCGCCACAACGAGAGCGATCTGACAGGCCCAAAGTGCCGAGAGGATTTTGCATCTCAAGCTGCGACATCGCAAGTTTAGACCAGTTTTTGCCGGTCGACCTCCATTTCGCGCGAAAAGGTTGCATCTGAAGTTGCGAAATCGTAATTTTACACCAGTTTTTACCGTTCGAACTCCATTTCGCGCGAAAAGGTTGCATCTGAAGTTGCGAAATCGTAATTTTACACCAGATTTTCCGTTCGACCTCCATTTCGTGCGAAAGAGTTGCATCTTAAGTTGCGAAATTAATTCGCGCCGCGCCACAACGAGAGCGAGCCGATGCGCAGAAAGTCACGCGAAGGTTGTGCGAGCACATGTTAAATTTTCAGCGTTTTTGTTCCGTCCTGACGCAAGGGAGTGCAAACATCGGATGATTTAAAAAAATGCGTCAAAAGTTGTTGAATGAAAAAACATCCAAGAAAAACAAAATATTGCAATTGATGATATAGAAAATATTGCGCACACGGAGACAAATGAACATTGAAAATGTCAAAAGCGACGTTTTACCTATAGGTCTCATCCGCTTTTTGTCGAGGTCCACGAAGTCCTGCACCTGCCACGAAAACTGACCCCAAGGTCATCGAAGTCCTGCGCCTGCCACGCGAAATCATCATCATGTCCAAACTCACAATCGACGACAGTTTCACAAAACGCGACTTTCGACCCTTCAAAAGCGTCGTCCAAGTTCACCGAATACTGCGCCTGCCAGGAAAAAAGCTCCGGAAACACTTCTCATTTTGAGCCACGCCTGCCAATGTTTTAGCACCTTGCAGAATGTTCCACGCCTGCCACGCTTTTTGAAAAGTGTCGTTTGTCCCGCGCCTGCCACACAAAACGATGTTTCAGACCTCCAAATGTCCCGGATGTCCCACGCCTGCCACACGAAATGCACATAGCATAGCTCAAAAAACGAACACGGCGCACTAGTAAAACGACACCTTTCGGAAGGGCCAACATCGGGTCGCAATCTTGCGCAGGCCTGCGCAGATGAAACGAACATGGACATCTCAGAAGGGAACTTTTATGCGAGAATTTACAGGAAAAATGCCGCGCCATGCCGCGCCCCAAAACGAGGACATTCGAGACCACAACTTGTCGAGATGCATATTGACATTCAACAAGAGCCACTTTATGCGAACTTACAGGTAAAATGCCGCAGACCAAATGGAGCCCTGATCAACACCGGCCTTTACTACTACCGTAAGAACCAGTCAGTGTGGACACACTGTTTGGGGAAAAATGCACACGCGCCGTACGAGTGGGCTCTTTTGGGGTTTGGCTTAAAACCTTGAGGGCTTTTCCAAAGCACAGTTTGCATACGGAAAATGATGATCAAGCAGTGGATTTTGGGGTTCCCAATTTTGAGACACCCCAGCATCGCATCGGCAATCCTGTGCAGGTGATCATACAGTACATGCTTCAAGTCTACTTGTAGAGGATTTTGATCAGCGCTTATAACACCACTATGTGCAAACTGTTGTAAAGAGACTCCGCTTGCGGAAACATGAGGTCAACGTACCTCAGCGGGCCCATGTGCTATGACGAATCCAAACAAGTGAAATTCTGGCCAACCAAAAAGAAAATACCATAAGATCCAAGATCCAAAGTCCAAACGATTCATTTGGACCCTTCCATAACGAATGTTGTTTTGATCCAGAATCCAAATGGCTGATTTTGGGGCGCGTGGGCATGTGCACCAGAACCGGTGGGCACCCACAGTGGACACACACCTCTTTAAATCTGTTGGCACAGAGGTAGATGGCCTTGTATGGGAGTTTTTTGGTACATGGCCAGGTACAGGAGTGTACAAGGGTAGGCGCATACAAGCGTTTTGTAGATGTACATAGTCATATGTACAGGTTTGTAGTACTATATAGGCGGTCAAGGCATATGTTTGAGTGTATAAGAAAGGTGAGTAAAGATACAGCTGCAACATGCTGCAACCATACATCAAATCAATACATTACCCAAACTACTAATTCATGGGATTGCAAATAAACTAATAGCCAGGAGCTCCTGGCAGAATCATTGCATACTCATCGCCATCGATTGGCTATACCCCATGTTCATGATCCTTGTTGATCTTGTTGTATGATGTTCATTTGTCCGCAAAAACCAATCATCATGGGGATTTCATTGTTGATCCATTGCCCCCTCCAGAACTAATCCCACAAACATTCCCGGAACCATGGATAGAGTTTGTGAAAGCCGACCCGTAAGGCCATAAGGAAGCTTGTGAACCCCAAACATCTTTGGGAGTTAGTTCTGGTGTGGCTTGCCAGGCATCCCAACATGATACATCCAAAAACATCACACAGCATTCAATAGGCAAAACCTGAAGCATGTAAAAACGTGTCAAAACATGCTAAAATCCCAAAATGAAATCGTTCTCACAAATGAACAGCAGCCAGTTGCTTGCGCAACTGATGAACTTCGGACCCCTTTCTCAGCTGCTTGACAGCTGGCCTGCAAGAACTGACCCATGGTGCTGCGAAGCTTGACCTTGTCCCAGGCCCGCTTGCGATTCACTTTGGAAATGAGGCCGCAGAATTGTAGCCAAAGAAGAGCAGCTGGGAAGAAAAGAACCTTACGTGGCTTCTTGGCAGAGGTGCTCCAACATGACTTTACTTGGACACGCTTCAAAGCAACTTTTTGGCCGCTGTTTGATGCTGTTGGATAGTGTTGGCTGCCGTTGGCTGTTGGATCTGGATGTCCATAGATCTCCTTGTCTCAGTTGTTGGTTGATTAGTTATTTGGGGGTACCCTGCTTCGTGAACAATCACATGACAATATACTGTACTACCAAACCGACCCCGGTGGTGATGTCGGATGCTGGACACCCCAATCCCTTTCAAATAGATCTTCCGGCATTGAATCTACTCTACCTACAGCTTCCAACAGGCAGCATAAGCTGCTCCATGTGATCATCACGAAGACCAAGGTTTTTGAGCTACGAATGGTCAAAATGGGCGACCAAAAATTACCAGCAAGAGACAAGTCCAATGTAGCGCGCCACAGCGTTTTCGCCAGCAAGGCATGAGAAGGCAAAGCCATCAATGTCGAAGGTAAAGACCTACCGAAGCACCATGCCAGTCAGTTTCAATCATGTCCAGCTCTGGTTTAGTCATAAATCACCCTACCCAACCTGTTCAGTCTATCTTTGCAAATCATGTGTGGACACCATCCACATCCATGTCACTGGCTTCCATCAGTTCCATCCCCATGGCAAACCACTAGTGCCAGATACGGGGGAGGGGGGGGTAGTTGGTACACGCTTGGTAGATGGCCGCGTATTTTTGTCACTTTTACGGTCATTTTGTCCTGTAATTTACAGCATATTCTCTGTTTCTCTCTGTGCCAATAGCCCGTTTTTCAGTTCGGTACCTTTGATGCTACAAGGGTGGGTTGGGGGTGGGTGGGTGTAATAACGTCCCTTGGCACCTTCACTTCCGTGATGTTCAGTAACTTACAGTAGATGCTACGTCATGGATGGGGTGGGTTGGGGGTGGGGGGGTGTAATAATGTCCCTTGGCACCTTCACTTACATGATGTTCGGTAACTTAGATGCTACGTTATGGATGGGGTGGGTTGGGGTGGGGGGGTGTATAATAACGTGCCTTACAACATCGTCATAATTTGTTCCGCCTTGAACGTCCTTATATAACTTTCAGCTACGTCATAGGTGAAAAACGATGTTGCCTTCCTTATGTAACTTTCAACTACGTCAAAACTTTTAGGTTGAAGCTGAAGAAAAAATTGCCCCTCTCTTGCAGGCACACAAATCATCCATAGAGCATGGCAGTCACTGAAAAATGACTGGTGGCCGCAACATGTCAATGCCACTTTGAAAGTCGGTGGACATATGGTGATGTCAGAAGATGTCAAGGCAATGTTGTACCAATGGGTATTTAAAACGGTCTTTAGACCGCTGACTTCTTAGATGAACCAAAGCAACTCTTGAAAACCTGATAAAAAGAAAGATGCAATGCTGACTTGCAGTAGTTTGGAAGAGGTCGAAAATAACGAACATCAGAATTACCTGAGTTTTTTTGCTGAAATTCCAATAATGTGCCACGGCCGTTTGTCAAGCGTGGACCTGGTTAGCTATGAAGTTTCATGCGATTGGAGATTCCAGCCCTGCCCATACCTTGCTAAAGCAAGAGGGACTTCAGCTAGCAGAAGCTAGCTTTCGTGATAACCCCGATTACTGTATACAACTGGGAGGGGCCCATCATTGTTGTTGTGGCAGATTTTGTACTTGCACATCCTAGATAAAAATCATGTGGTCTTTCAACGGTACAAAGTAGGCTATAGATGCCCTATATATAATATATAAATAATATATGCTATATGGCTCAGGCTGTTGCATCAACGGTTTACTGAAGCAGCGCTTCCAGGGCAACGATTGGGACAATTTGTTGAGGATCTTGATCCTCGCCATGTGCAGTTGCAACGTACGAAGCTGCGAATGAGGATAGGTGATAGGTCCTTGTTTGAGCTACTGACGGGCCATGCTCCTTGCATTGGCGATCATGGACGGACATGCTTCTTCAATTCCCATTCCTTATCAGCTGGCCTTTAGGCTGTTGTAGTTCAACGGTGTTCATCCCTTATTCTGGGTTAATAATGACCAATAGATTTTGTCCTCAACTTGTATCTGTGGCAGCGAAGTGAGACATTGCTGGAGAACAACTGCACGCAGGAAATGCCAAGCACCTTGAGAAGGATGCACTTGCCCCAAGGCCCCCTGGCCCCTTCACCACAGCTTCCGATGGGTATGTTGCATTCACCAACCGATGGTCATGTCATGATCATCTTGGGGTGCAATCTTGATGGTTCAAATCAAGGATGTGATCTTTTCCCACGTCACCACTACCTCACCCAGTAATTGCTGGGTTCCAAGATCCACGCCTGCAACCAAGAGAGGATGCCATTGATGTTCACTGGCCATTCCACCGTCATCGTTCCAACAATCCCCAAACTCTGAAGCATGTTGATCATCATACCGACCGCGCATGTCGTACTGACCAAAGTGGAAGCCTTTGCCGTCATTGGCGAGTTCAAGAAGTAATACGCCAGCACCAGGCCTGTACGGAGCAAGCAGCTACTACACAGCATGCTACACATTGGCTGATAGATTGTTGCTGCCGTGGCAAACAAAAGCCGACAGAATGCTTGGTAGTCAAGGCCATAGTTCCTCTCTATATACATAGATAGATAGATATGTATATATATACATTGGCTTGCGATTCCCTCCTTACAACAATCTATTCTACGGTGTTCTACACAGAAACCAAATTTGAGGTTCCTTTCCAAAATCGCAGCGCATCGCAGCGCCTACGAAGATCAGAATCAGGCACGAAATCCAACCAATCACAGACCACGCACTGCACCGTCTGCATATTGAACCAGCCCAATAGGTGCGAGCAGGGCATTCGCCACAGGGAACTCCTTCGCGGCCTCCACCGCAATTGTTGGGTTCCCCACCTGTCACACCGTGAACTAATTCACTTGGAACAAATAATGACAGCTTTCCACGGTTTTTAATTGGCTGCTTTCAACGGGATTTCTGCGTGGGAGAAACAAACAAAAACAACTCCAGCATTTGCGTCTCTGACATGAATTCGCCTGGGCATTGGACTGTGCTTAGGCACTTGAACATCCCAATCGGATCCGACTCAAGGCTGAAGTATCCTGGATATGGAAGGCTTATTGATTTGGAGGGACACAAAACAACTAGTTGCCGACCAACGGGTAATTACGGTAACGCAAAAAGAAATCCTTGTGGGAAACGCATTCATTCCATCAGGCATGCATGTTGCCTCTTACAGAGTATGCGCACCATGAACTGCAACTGTGATGGAATCTCGCATCTCCTTTTTGCACAAACAACAAGGATGCGTAAAATACCGTGGTTGCACCGAAACAGCTGGTTTGTCTCCATTACATTCGATTTTCCCTGGTGATATTGCCAGCATTCATATCAACACTGTAAACCGCACACTAACATTACAAAAAACCTACCATTTCAACCGGCAAATACAAAAACACGTGGGTACGGTCCAAAACTTGAGTCCTAAAGGTGGGTGAACAAGAACTATTCGAGGTGAGAATGTCGGCGACACGGAATGAACCTTTTCGAAGCAGCTGCGGCCACAGTGAATGTTAAAAAAAGGGAGCACAAGACTTTAAAATGGTTGTATCCAATGAGGCTCCCCGTTTTTGTGTTCTCTTATGTCACTTGTTTTACTTTTTGTACCAATTAATGTTCTCATTTTGGTGCCCATTTTTCCCCCCAGATCGTCAAAACTGGGGTGTCCATTCTTGTCCCCATTTTTGTGCCCATTTTGATACCCATTTTGATACCTATTTTTGTCCCCAATTGCGGACCAAGTTTGGTACCCATTTTGTACCAAATTTTGGCGCTCATTTTGGTGCCCATTTCGGTACCCATTTTGGTCCCCATCTTGGTGCTCTCTTTGATGCCCTCTTTGATGCCCATTTTGGTGCCCATTCTGGTGCCGATTTCGGTGCCGATTTTGGTGCTCATTTTGCGCCCATTTTGGTGCCCATTTTGGTGCCCGGTTTCGTGCCCATTTTGGCGCCCATTTTGGTCCCCGTTTTGGTGCCCTCTTTGAACTGGTGGTAAACAACCAGAACACAAAAACAAACAGCACAAGAGTGCTGCAAGGGGCAGTGCGCTTTTTCATGCGCAACTTGAGCCAAACAGTTGTTGGCAATCGATCCAATGTGACCTGAACAGGAAGGACACTTTACATGATGAAAGTATAAGGTGGGATTCAACCCTAAACTTTCAAGTCCCCCCTTGTCATGAACTGTACACCGTCACAGTTTACACCCTACCGTAGATTGGCCGGATCCACGAACGGATGCAAGTGAAGGATGCCTCACAGCTCAGGCGGATTCCAGGCAAGAGATGAGAATCGTTAAGAGATCCCATCGTGCCTGGCGATTTCATGCACTACTGTGCAATGCAATGAATTTCCGATGCTTGAAATCCAAACGGATGCTAGGGAGATGCGCCGGACGCAGCCAGACTCCGGTGCGATGGAGAGGCGCTGGAAGCTGCCAGACTCCTTTCCGGTGGATAGAAAAGACAGTGAAAGTCCAAAGAAAGAAATCCAAAGAAATGATTGAGCAAAATCCATGGATAACTGTATGCTTAGCAAATTGACAAGTCGAACTGTACTTCGGCAGTTGACAAGAAAGTCCAATGAAAGTGGTTACACAAAATCCAATGGACAGCTGCGCGCTTTTGATGCGACTTGCAACATACTGAAAATTAATTACAGCAGTTGGTACGTAGTTGAGATTGGAATTCCAAATGAAGGCTGTGAACAGTGTTGGTACCAACTTGAAATCACAAGCAAAATCGACATGCTGTGATTGGGCAATTGCCTGCAAACAAGGCCAGTCTAAGTGACCGCAACAAACTTGATGCAAAGCAGCAAAGTTACAGCATTTGACCAAATGGACACAGGAAGTGCCTTATTCATCACGTCGGCCTTTTGATGCCTGGTTTCGGTGTACTCGATCAGGATGTCCTCAGAAGAAAACGCTTCACAAGTACTCGCGACGTGTATGCGATGAAACTTGGCCAGATGCTTGAGTTTCGGGCTATAGCCCTTTGCAATTATTGCTAACACTGCTTGGTTATCTTCGAAGCATTTCAGCACAATGCTTTGGCACACAAGGCGTTGGCATACTGCTAAGAGTGAAACTGCTTCTCCAAACAATGCGGTGCTCAAGGCCACAAACTCTGCTTCTGTCGTTGATCTCGAAACAGCTCTTTGGGTTTTTGATCCCCAAAAGAGAATAGCCAAAGAGTCAGGACCCTCAAGAGCGAGGACAAAGCCACTTGTCGACTTCATGTCAGCAGAAGATCCGAAGTCACTGTCAAAATAGAGAGACAACCACAACTTAGTTGGAGGGTCATTGACGCGCATGATGTGCGCATAGTCAATGGTGGCTGACATGTAGCCGACCAAACGGGCAGCTCTTTTGTCGCCGTTTGCACTCCAACGTGTAATATGGCGTGCAAGAGTGTTGATGGCAACCATGATGTCAGGTCGGCTGATTCGACACAGCCACATGAGCTTCATAACCAACTTTGCAGCTGACGCTGAGAGCTGTCCAACACATTCATCATCTGTTTCAACCAGACTACCACTATCTGCGAAACTGTTTGACCTTCTTTCCAGAAAGTTGCTCATAGAGCTCAACACATTGTTTCGCAAAGTCTGCAGAGTTAAGTGCGAGTCCCCCTTGACCATCAGGAACGTGGTTTCTTCCAAGCACCTTTGTCGGTTCAGCAGGATCTTCAAGTTGAACGTGTTTCTGCAAAGTAGCCCAAAACTTTGGATGGTTCTCACGTGGACCACTCAATGTCAGGTCATCGACATAAACACTGAGAGCCAAGTTCATGGACTGGAAGTGAAAACAGCTGGGCTGCTCTTCCAATTCATGGCCACCAAGTTCGGTTGATAAAATTTTGGAAAGGCGATTCTGCCAAGATGCAGATGCCAACGGGTGACCATACAACAATCGGATGAGTGGTGCTACAGGTTGGTGAATGTGCTTGGCATGTTCTGGCACAAGCTCAGGCGGAAGCAAAACATATGTAGGGCACGATGAGACGAGGTAGCTTTGGACATATGCTTTGATGCAGTCTGAAGTTGAACAAGAATTCCCATCCAGAAGTCCAAATGCAATTATCAAATTGAATCCACCAAGACTTGTCGGTGCATAGGCGGCCAACTCATCAAAGATGGCTGCTTGATTGGCTTCATCACGTACTGCATCTCCTCGAAACCCGAAACACAATGCGAGCTTCGATGATCCATTCTGCAGGCGACTTTTCGAACCCTTTGATGCTTACTAGCACCATCAAAGCACCAACATGGATCTTCTGACCTTTCGCCCGTGCCTCTGCCAAGACCTCTGCTTTGGGACGGATCTTTGACTCATCCCCAGTGCCATTTGCAAGAAGCCCTTGCTTTTCTGAGTTGATGGCATCAAGCACTTCAGCTCGATCTTTCCACTCACTTCTATCCAAAAGTCGATGAACATAGGCAGGTGTGACAACTTCCTTGCAACCTACATTTGACATTGCAACGTCACAAGGAACCAAAGGATACCCGGCAACGAGCTTCTGTCTGTGAGGCTGCCTGGCCCTTGGCACACAGGGCATTGACCACACATGCTTGTTGGCGACATGTGGGAACAGTGACTGAATCATGATTTCGCAAAGCTAAGGCTGACAGTCGAGTCCACTTACCTTGCAAAGGCTCATGCTCTGAGTGTGTGCACTTCTGTGCAGCAAGGTTTTGGGCAAGTCTACTTGAGGAAGAAACAAAACGCCATGGCTTCTTGGCTGGCTTTCCATCTGCTTCGACTCCAACGGCACATCCATGAAAAATGCAGAATGCAAATTCCTTTCAAGAATCCATTCCTGCAAACATGGAAAGGCTCATCCTGCACAAAACCTCGGCCACTCAAAACTGCAATCGCCACCATTGTCAAGACAATTGTTCTCACTGTTCTCACGTTCTTTGCGAATGCTGGCTGAAAGTCTTGGGTACTCGCTGTCATTGAGACGTTGCCATTGAGACCATGGCTTGCATTCAATCGAACAATGGATGGAACATCCTGGAAGACCTTTGACCTGGGCAATTAATTGCCCATGCTCTCTGGGCATTCTAAGTCTATATCTTCCTTGCACAACCGAATGACCTTAACACCATGTTCGGCACCTACGGACCCGAGGTTGGAGTCCTTGTCGCATGCAAACTCAAACAAGACATCCTTGCCAACAAGCTTCTGTTTTCCTTTATTACGCTTCGATCCCTTGACTGGTTGGTTGGGTTCAGTTGTGGCAGCAGCGGCAAAACAACCTTGAAACATTTCCTGAACATGTTCTTGAGGGAGCAAGCTGGCAGCATCTGATGCTATGCTGGCTGTCACGGCGATTCCTGAAGTCACCCCCTGGTCGTGTCATCATCATCGACCACAGCATCATCCTCATCGGCAGGTGGGCATTCAGGAACAACATCATCATCTAAGGGATCATGTGAAGCGATTGATGGTTCATAATTCAAAGTCGTCATCTACATGCATGGGGCCTATTGCAGGGATGTCCGATGACACAGGAACTTCAGGCTCAACAAAAGGTCCATCGGCTTCTTTACGACCAAAGGCTTCTTCAAAGCGGGCAATGCATTCTGCGTTGTGGGCTGAGGTGTCATTCTCACAGCCTTTGCACCCTTTTGTCGCACCGATCTTGAGCATTCTGGCATAAGTCACATAGACCCTACGCGTTTTGCGCTTGATTTCGGCATCAACGAAAGGCACAGGCACTGCATCAACGTCGTGAAGTTCTGAGAGTCTTGGATCATCAAGTTCCTTGAGGGCAGCTTCAGCCGCACTGGCCAGCGGAAAAACTGCACCACCAGGCATGTAAACTTCGGTGTCATGAAATTGCGATACGGGATAAGAATTGCAAAACACCACGGTACCTCATTCCAAAGTCCAAACGCCATCCCACAAAGATGGCTGGTTCTGCATTTGGGCTGAGCTGGAACTTTCCTGCATCTTTGGTTCCAACATAACCCAATTGTCCAAGCAAATATCGAAGCCCCAAAACTTCTTTGTCAAAGGCAAGTTCCCATCGAGTTTTCCCTTCCGCATCTTTCAAGAAAGCAGACATTCATGGCAGTTGCAACATAGCAGGAAGCTCGAGGCCAAAGTTGAGGTCTGGCGGCAAAGCCGGCTTGCAAAAACACTTATCTGGCTATTTCCTGTAATGTTCTCATTTCACGTTCTAAGACGGAGTTGTGAGGAAAACGGGCTGGTACGGAGCTCTCTGGCACCAATTGTTGTCGATTACAGCTCTCAAGATTTCTCCAGCTGCGTCTGAACGAACAATGGTATAAGAGGTTGACTTAAGGCCTACAAAATGCTTCAGGTTGGAGGCAAGTTGGGCAGCTTCTCTGGAAACTGTTGGATAAGCTTGCAAAACCTGTGAGAAACGATCTTGAACGATCAGCACCGCATGCTCTTTCCCTTTCGCTGATTTGAAAACAATCCATTTTGTCCAAATGCGTCAGGTTCTGGGAGATCAAGATCCTCATCGACAACTCTCCTACTCTTGGCCCTCTTGCTATACAATCTCACACGGTTGCACACATCGCAAGTGGACAATTTTGGAAAATGAGTCAACATATGATCAAACATTGGAGGTGCTAAAATCTCATGCTCGGCGGGTGGCAAAACGCTAGGCTCTCCAGGCTCTAAACTAGGCTCAACGGCAGGCTCAACTGACAAAACGTCGGGAACAGCAACCGGCTCCGCAGCTCGATCCGGAGGAAACTCAGCATCAATGTCATCACTCGCCAAAGCAGGTTCTGCAGGCATTCCAGGTATAACGTCAAAAGTGGTTCGAAAGAAAGGCACATTTTGTTGAACTCTGGACGCATAAAACTTGTTATCTTCTTCACATTTGATTTCACAAGCTGAAGGATCTCGGACATAGTAAGGCAAAGAGCCAGGAAACCAAACAAACACAAGTCCATTCTTCTCGACATCAAGACCAATTGATCGAACAATGGGACATTCGGAAATGATTGGCATCTCCAAAGAGGCCCCCCTGATCACGAAATCCAAGAGTCTGCGAAGAGTTCTTGTGCCCACCACCGGTGGAAAACCGAAGATTCTCAGAAGCATCATTGGCAAAGTTGGTAAAGTACTGTCATGATAGCCCTGCTCTCTCAGCGATTCAAAAGAAACCAAGTGTCGTCCGGCTCCAGAGTCCGCAGCTTATTCCAAGGATCCGATGGCCTGCGTCACCATTGAACTCAAAGCTGCCACAATCGCAACGGCTGCAGCTACTTTGGGCTTCGGCTTCGGCTTAGCCTTGGGATCTGAATCAGTTTTGGCTTTGGCAGGTGGCGGAGACTTCACATGCGAGTATGCACACTTGTCACCGTGAATACACCCTGACGGCATCTGAAAGAAAATGCAAAGAGACTTGGCCTTTTGTTCAGGTGAGAGATGCTTTGCAGAAGGCTTGGCCTTTCCGCTAGGCGGAGCTTTGGCATTTGCTTTCTTTGGTGGTGGTGATGGATTCGAAACTGCTGCTGGAACTGAAGGTCCGGCGGGCGATCTTTGGCTGGCACAGCTGGTGTCTTGTTGGAAGGTTGTCCGGATTTCTTCGGGCTTTTGAGAAATTGTTCAATGGCACGGGCATTCAAATCCTCACGTTCTTCAACCAGTAGTTGTTGCAATCTTTCCCACAAAAAAGAGAAGTCTCTTTCAGATGACAGGGGATCTGACCGTTTGATTTGATCAATCGTCCTTTCCAACTTTCGAACATTGCGCGGCTGATGAAACAACCACTCTCCCAACATCCTCTTATTGGGCCAATCCTCGGAAGGAATGGAATTGAGAGTACGCATCGTCAAACTCGAAAAATCTTGCAGTTCCTTGATTGAATAACCCTGAAGGAAAATCTGAAACACACTTTGAGCAGTCAACAAGGCACCCCGATTTCTGTCCAAGTCAAAGTGACGGGAGGTCATATTGAGAATGGCTCTTCCCCTCGGAGCTTCAACCTTTCTAGCGCAGCCCTCAACATAGCCTTGAACTTTGAAAGACAACTCTGGCAAACCTTTGATGGACTTGATCAACTCTCCGGCAAGCCATCTGTCAAGACAAGGAAAAAGTCCAGAAGTCTCCAAGCAGTCCGCAGCCTTAACAGCATCTACATGACATGCAGGGGCAATCCATTGAGTCAAAGCCTCTTCACCGGAAGTGTCAAGGCGTCCAAGCAAAAGAATCAAGGTGTTCTTCCATTGACGATAGTCCGAAGCAGTGTTGGGAACCGGCTCAATACGAGCAATTTGAAGTGCCCTGGAATTCACTAAATCCCTTCCTTCTTTGGGGTAATATCAGCGATCAACTCATCATCCTCCTCATCATCACCCCCACCTCCATCATAATCTCCATCATCCGGAGGAGGTCCAGGCGGGCCAACTGGAATGCGAAGACCTGTCAAAGGCACGGTGGGCAAAGGCACACTACTTGAGGTTGCACGAGGCTGACTTGTTTGATCACTGGGTACTTCCGCGCTATTATGGCTCACTCGGGTTTCAAAAGAGTCCATGCGACCAGAAAGTGTCTGAAAAGCTTCAAACAGAGGTGCCAACTGAGATGACATCACACTCTGAACATCACCCAACGATAGACCTTTGGAGTCAACAGGATCAGAAGTCCTCTGTGCCTCGACCAAAGCAGGCATCTGCCCGTCCGAGGGAGCGGCGCTTGATGCAGCCAGCCTCTCCTCAAGCCGGGTCTTGCTTGACATCAGACTTGACACTTCAGACATCAGCCGGGTGATCTCGGAATCTTTCTGGCCTAACAGTCTCTGGGCTTGGGACTTTTTTGAATCAAGCTCGGACAACACATTCTGATTGCTGACAAGTGGTTCTTGCAACTGGGCTTGAACTAACTGTACTTCATTGGACAATTGCTGAATTGATTGGTCTTTCTCGATGCAGGATTGGCGTACCTGTTGAACAACCGTCAGTAGCTGTTGAACTTGCTGGCAGGCTTGTGAGTAAATCTCCTTGGACAAACCCTCAAAATGATCGGCCCTATTCTGAGACTCATCTAAGAGCTTCTGACTTCGCTGACCATTCTACCATATTCAGCAGGATCAATTCCAATGGAAACCGACTGAACTCTGTCATCATGAACATGCAATTCCTGATGATGATGTAACTCAACATTAGGACCATCCGATTGCTGGGGCGTGAAAGTCGAAGACTGAGACCCTGTGGGTGGATTGCTAGCCATCGAAACCTGAAACTTGGCTTGATGGTGATCTGAAGGCTTTGGCATGTTCTTAATGACCTGCGAAACTCTACGGGATTGGGAAACCGGAGGATTGTGACGACCCCTGGTTGACCTTCTCCCCGATGGAGTCCCGGATGAACTTCGGCTACCAATGGATTGGATTGTCCCTGCACCACCTTGAACTTCAATTGAATCAGCTGAGATGTTCAAAGACGAGAATGGCGGATCAGACATGACCCAGTGCAAACTGTTTTGGAACGATCTCAGCAGATAGATTCGGTACTACCCAGGAGGCGCTGACGCAGCCAATCACTGGGAGGCACGGATGCAAACTAAACTACAATTACAGTTGGCAAAGTGCCAGTCAAAAGAAATTGAGATGACAATTTATCCAATGAATTCAGAATTGACGCTGTGAAACTTCTACCGCAGTGAAACTTCACGCGCAGGCCAATGAAAAACAGATGAATTCAGAGTTGACGCAGTGAAACTTCCTGCTGTGAAACTTCACTTGCACGTCAAATAGATTTGTTGTAGGTTCGCGCGTCCTCTTGGGGTCCCAAAAGTTGGTACTTGTCGGAGTAAAGAGGCCACAAGCGCTCCATCTCCCTTCCTAAGTTGAAAAACTCATCCCACACCAACACGGTGAAAAGTGTTTGAAGAGGCCGAAGCAGATCCTGTAGCCTCTGATTCCAGAGCTTCAGTTTGAAACTGCCCAGCAAGACGAGACCTAGGCGTCTTGGTACTAATTCGTTTCGAGTACTTGACTCTCTGAGTGGCAGAACATCTCGTCCGCGGAAGATCTGTCATACGATTGCGCCATTTCCAATTCTTGCCGCATGCCAAACACCGGATCAGTCCTTCGTCCGGTTTACCGGACTCTTTTCCAAGCTGACGATTCCAAAATAAAGTGTGGTGACCCGTGTTATACTGTGAATGGAGCTGGTGCTCCAGATCATCAAGTCTGGTAGAGCTGCGTGCAAAACCTTCTGCGGCTAAAATTGGACCATTCGGATGCTTACAAGGCTCCCTAGTTTTTTTGAGACGAACATGTCGCAAATTTTTCACATACTTCCCACATCTTTTTTGCGCCCGCTTTGTTTCCAAAATTGTGCTCATTTTTGTGTTCGTCATGCTGCCGTGCGCCCGTGAGCATTTGCAGCCACCGGAACTAGAACACCTGACAGCCGGAGGCAGCTATGAACGCTCTTTTCTACTGCGAGCTTGGGCGTGTGCTGCCAAGTCTTGAGCCACGGAGTGGCGCAGTGGTATGAATGAATTAGGTGATCTACGGTATGTACATGTATCCTACACTCTGTATTGCGTCGACATGTCATGAACAAAAAGGATCACAAAACAGACACAAATTTTCTTCATGTCGGAGCATGCAGTCAAAAGTGCGCAAGAAACGCTCAGCTTGTGCTCTGCTGTGACGTTCTACCCCGCCGCATTGCGGTGAAACTTCTTGCTACTGAAAATGGAAAATGCAAAACTACTGCTTAGCCGTGAAATCGGCATTGAAACTCACAGTCCTGGTGACTAGCCGTAAAATCGGCACTTAGCGGGCGTCCCACTGTAAAATAGTAGCCGTACATGTAAAGTTCATTGTTTCTTCTTTGGTAATACTCCCCTGCAGGCCATTGAGGTCTTCGATCCAACCAGGTACCATCAGGGTACTGGATCCACTGTGGGCCGGAAAACGGCCCATAATTCGGCGCATACTCTACAGCGCCACCAGGTTGCTGTTGTCGATAGACTGGTGCTGGTGGTGGCGGTGGAATTGGCACCTGACCTGGTAGACGAAGCGCTTGGCGCTGGTACCTGTGCTGCTGTTCTTGTTGCCAGGATCTTTGTGGTCGTGGAGATTGTTGTCGATATTGCGTCGGAGTTTGACGGTTGTATTGTGTGTTGCGAGCTGGTGGAGTTTCAGACCTTTCACATCATCTGCTTGATGGAGAAGGTACCATGGTGGAGTTTTCGGTGGTGCTACAGGATATGTGGTGCGTGTCTCGCGTTGGCCGCTCCGACGTGCACTTGATGAGGGCTCTCTGTATTGGCCGCTAGAGCGTGCACTTGAAGAGGGCTCTTCATGACGTTCAAAACGAGCCCTTGGTGACGGTGTTGTACTGCCAAGAGGAGCGACGTAATTGCCATTTTCTGCCCACCAGGCATTAGCTTCAATACGCTTATCGCGTCGCTTGTTCTCCGATTCATCGGAACGTGTCCTCAAATTTCTTTGGCACCAAAGCTTACAAATTGTCACCAACGGCGAATGCGTGCTTGTATCTGAGTCCTTCAGACCGAGGTCCAGGTTGGTGAGATACTTTGGGCGTTCAGAATTCGTCATCAAAACTTCGTCTGAGAAAGCGGAACCGACGACTCCATCTGCTGCTGCCTTTTGATGATTTGTTCGCGAGAGCGAAGCTGGTGTTTGCTTGCCATAGCATAGGCTAATTGTTATCATACAGTCAGCGTTCACAACTTCGCCTTGCATGGCACGGATGTAGGCACCAGACTGAATGGATGAAGTAATATTAAAAATGATCTGATTGATTCCTGGTCAATAAGAATTAATTTGGGCCAAAAGACGTTCTAACAAATCAATCAAAATACAAGATTTGAAGTCTGTGCGCGAATCATTTTTCCGGTTTGGGCGAAGAGATTATACCGTCGCTGGTAATAAAGTCAACTTGAGCCGCGAGAGCGGCATTCAGGAAATGGACCCATCTTTCGCAGCCCTCGCGATAACCATTGGCCATCCAAAAGATGACATGTGGAAGACTGCGATCCTGACTTCCGACAATGCTAGTCGGAAGACATCGCGTCCTGTGACACCTGTCCGATAGATCGGAACATCAAGGGTCTCAGCGTTGAGGTCGCCGTTCACTACCATGATATGCAGGTTTTCTTCAAGGTCATAAGTTGCGGCGAAAGCATCCTCAAAGCGCTCAATGGTTTTTCGGCGTAATCTGATTTTGGAGGTGCTTCTGTCCTTACGCCACTTGATGGGTCTATGATATTGTTTGATGTATTGAGTCCAAATACACATCTGAAGATCGCGGCGGGAACAACCAAAATTGGTTGTGTGTGGCTTTGTTCTCTGTTTTAGCCTGATGATGCCCGATCAATTCAACATATGAGCGTGAATCATGACTTCCACGAAGAAAACATGCTAAAGATGGAGCCGAGATATCGGCATGAGAATTAACCATCATTCCAATGCAAGCATGTTCTTCGGCCAATTTGTTATGAATGCTAATTCCGCCTTTGTCATCATTGGCCTCATACAAACAGATGATATGGCCTCCATTTGTAAAAACAACATGTGATAAGAGATATTCCTTCTCACGGATATGTTTGGCAAATCGTGTGCTGCCCGCAAGAACGGGACTTCGATTGAGTACGCCTAGGTTCAAGGTGACGAGATTGAGACCTAGGGTTGTCATATTTGACTCGGCGGAGGTTTCGGCTACAGCATGGGTGCAAGGGAGGGGGGTGGAAATTGGTTCGGGAGAAGGAGCCGTTGGGGATGAGCGAGCTATGCGCGGACGGCTGCGGATGGTGTGGGCGCAAGGGAGTGGGTGGAATCCGTGGTGAGAAGGAGCCGCTGGGGATGAGCGAGCTTGGATGCGCGGACGGGCGCAGATGGCGTGGGTGCAAGGGAGTGGGTGGAAATGGGTGGGGAGAAGGAGCCCCTGGGATGAGCGAGCTTGGCTGCGCGGACGGGCGCGGACGGTGAGGTTGCAAGGGAGTGGGTGGAAATGGATAAGAAGATGGGCTCGGTGGACCAAGCTTGGATGCGCGGGCGCTGCGCGAGTGATTCCTGAGATGATGGTAGATTTCTTTTCGAGGACGTTTATCATAAGTTCAATGAGTTCCATCTGCTCGGAATCATTTACGTCAAAATTATCGGCGTTGATCATGATCTGGATCTTGTTGATCGATGTAATGTTCCCTACAGGTCGGATTCTTTCTGGACTGTACGAATATTCGGTGCAGTCTTAAAATCTGGCACTCCCTCAGTAAGGAACTTACACATTGATCTACTTCCAACTTTGTCACTGGCTCGTGCGCGAGAGAAAAGGTCATCAATGGTGTCTTGCCGGTAGGCGGCTTGTTCTTCGCGACTTTGTCCAAAGTAATTAACCTCATTCATGGTTGCATCAAAGAGATCCTTCAGCACGAAGCATGAATCTGGATGAGTGATGGAGTCCGGTAAAAAGTCGTGATCCGTTTCAACGGAATAATGTGCAATTTAGTGGCTACAGGTCTGGCCGTCATAACGGCACTGAAGGCAGAAACCTTGGCCACATTTGTGGCACCAGAACATCGCATCCTGGCAACCACAGTTGCTGATATTTGCACATTCAAACTTTTCTCCTGGGTGACTAAACCACTGTACCTTGGTGAAGTCTTGTTTGAATTTACCAGTAGTACCGCACAAGGCGGTGGCGGAAGTTTCAGGAATAGCACACTATAGGAGAGGTGAGTTGTTGTGAGTCATGGATGGCAGAGCAGATCNAGATCCACTGATGGAGCAAAAGGTGGTTGGAGCGTCGGCCTATCTATCTGTCTATCTATCTGGCTGCCTAACTAACTGACAAACTGACTAACTGACTAAGTGACTAACTGATTGACGGACTGACTAACTAAGTAACAACCTAACTAACAAACTAACTAACTGACTCACTGACTAACTGACTAACTGACGAACTGACGAACTGACGAACTAACTGACTAAGTAACTAAGTCACTAACTAACTAACTAGCTGACTAACTGACTCACTGACTAACTGACTAACTGACTAACTGACTCACTGACTCACTNCACTAACTAACTAACTAGCTGACTAACTGACTCACTGACTAACTGACTAACTGACTAACTGACTCACTGACTCACTGACTAACTGACTAACTGACTAACGGACTAACTGACTCACTGACTCACTGACTAACTGACTAACTGACTAACTGACGAACTGGCTAACTGACTAACTGACTAAGTAACTAAGTCACTAACTAACTAACTAACTAACTAACTAACTAACTAACTGAAGAACTGACTAACTGAGTAACTGACTAGCTAACTAACTAACTAGCTGACTAACTGACTAACTGACTAACTGATTAACTGACTATCCGACTAACTGACTAAGTGACTAACTGACTAACTGACTGATTGACTAACTGACTAACTGACTAACAAACTACCTAACTGACTAACTGANGCATCTCTTCTCTTCTGACTTTCTCATCTCTTATCTTCTCTCTTCTGACTTTCTCATCTCTGATCTTCTCACTTCTGACTTTTCTCACCTCTGCTTTTTCAACTGTCCATATTGTCGGAAGGTTTAGCTTCTAAACTTCCTTCGATCAAATACTTTCTTGGCAGAATCGGCATCCCTCAAAAATTCTTTGGCACCTGCACTGGTTTCCTGCTTGGCAGCTTTTGGTCTTGGTGGCTGCACATCCTGTGCAGGTGCTTTATTGGTATTTGATTTGACCGCGGAAGCGGTACTTGCGGATGCCTTGGCCGTGGAAGCGGCACTAGATAATGCCTTGGCAGCATCTTCTTGTTCCACCTTTTTGGTCTGGCCTTTGCGCTTGCCTCCAGATTGTCCTGGTTCATCAAAAGCTGAATCCGACTCCGATGTGTCTAGGCCTCCGGACTGTGCTTTCATGTATTTCTTCACTGATTTGAAAAACGAACGCATCTCTGAGGCCCTTTTTAAGACCGCTGATCCGACGTTGATCGTCATCTTCTTCTTCGACATGGAGGTCGTGGTCGTTCGGAGTCGAGCGAGGCAATCGAACATATCCCAGTTGATCGGGGCGAAGCTCTGAGTTGAAATTATGCCAAGCTCTATTCATGAAGGCTGAGTCTTTCATTTGACGTTCAATTACATCTAAATATTGTTGTCTGGTCCAAGTATCTGCAATGGTTCCAAGTCTTTGCCTTTTAGCATAATATATTTGATGGTGACCGATGTGTCCTACAAGATCCCTGATCCCTGTCGCCACCTAAAAGGTCGAGAATCGGCTTGGCTTCAGGTTCGGGCATCTTGTACCAACATCCAGCTGAGGCTCCAGATTCCGGTTGACCGATTCAGCGGTACTTTATCGGAAGCCAGCAAATATCCAGCCTTTGTGTGAAAAACTGTGAACTCATCTAATCCGTTATATGCGGAAATACGATGAGGACATCCGATTCAGTTCGCACGCAGTCTTTGTGCGTGGTAAGCATACTGTCGAGAACAAAGTGCGTATGCTTCCTGGTTGAACGGGTCCCGCCAGGGAGACTACGTTCCTGAATCGATGGAATCAAGTTTTCGGATGTTGCATGAGTGATACACCTGTCCGTATAAGCGGAACGGTTGTAAAATTCATGCTGGACCGTTGCTTCATTTGAGTGACCAGACTCACATCGGATAAAGATGGATGCAACATTGACTTGTTCAAACTCGGCCGCTTGAGAGGTACGTTCATCTGGTCGGTCCACAGCTGAAAAGAACATATAGTTGCTCTCAGGAGGTGTTGTACCAGCCTGAGAATTCTCTGTGGTGCGCCATCCGACTATTAACCTGTTTGTATCCGATGACAAGATCGTGTGAGCAAGTGGAAGAAGGTACTTGACTGAGGCCGTGTTGTTGCGATAGTTCGGTCTCACCTTCTCAGGTCTGTACATGGACAAGAGCTCGGTGATTCCACAGTACCTTTTATGGCACGATTTAAGCTTCCCGATAGATCGGGTACGGCAAAGAAATTCAGCAAGACTTAGTGATCCATCCGAATGAGTCAGTGACTGTGCCTAAAAATATCTGACGTGTGCCCGCTCAGGGTTCTAAAACTGGTCAGATTGCAATTGAGGCTGTTGATTTAAGTCCGTTATACCGGAACCGTATTTGAGGATGATCAAAAGGGCCTCTTGAAAGGCTCTCGCGTTCTGTTGTTGGCTCAAAAAGGTGGAATAGAAGGCGTCATCCATCAAATTGTTACGGGAATCTTCCTCATTAAAATAGTTCCGTCGCTTGCCCGCTGGCGCGGGACCACCGCGAGGGGTACGTTGAGGAGCACTGCCCCGTGGAGTACGACGACCTCTGGGAGTGTCCGCTGAGCGGAACCAACAGGACGGGAGTGGTAAGTTGGCATGTGATGTGAGTGAGTTGGCGATGAAATCAGTGAATCGGCGATGCGAAATGTCGGTTGAAAAAGGGTGTAACCTGATCAAGGAACTCGGCTGCTCTCTCTGCTTCCGATGCAGCTGTGATTGCAAAAAGTCCCTGTGAGCCAAATGTAGCACGAACAAAATTGAGTCGCAGACACGAATTTTCTTGAGACAAAAAGTCACTCTGAAGAAAACATCATCATGTAAACGTACTCACTGACATCTTCACAGAGACATGATTTGATGTTGTGTGGTTCCTTCAAAGTATCAATGATCCATGTCGTCAAGAACGCCTTGTGTTGAATCAGAGACCGAAATGGTGGATGCACATCAACTTCATCTAAACGACCTGTCGTGATTGAATGTACAAGCTGGTCCGGTTTGGCAGTATGTTTAGTGTTTAGTAAGCGGGTCAGCTAGGCAGTATTCGCTCGCTAATGACGAAGGTCATCTAGATGGCCGGTATTACTCTCAAGACGCAGCATTTGGATCAAGTGATGTGTTTCCTTCTGCTCGGGCAAGTGTGTTGTTTGTGCTGTTGTCACCAAGTTGTTTGCATCAGTGCGTATATGAATTGGCAACACTTCACCACTAACATCAGCCCAAAGAGCACAAAGGAAAAGACAAGTTCCAAAACATTTCATAAGAGCACTCAGGCAACAGTGGTTGATTGAGTCGTTGTAGTAATCTTATGACTCTCATAATCAATGACAAAACCACGTGTTGATGTGTCAGGTTTCTTGTCATAACCGGAAGAGCCATACGCCGATTTTGGAGGAAGCTTGCGGTCTTCTGCAAGGAAAATAACATGGGCACTGGATTTGCCACTATTGTTCCTACAAGATGCATCGGGCATGCCGAGAATACGTTGTTGTCCTTTCAATGGCCAGAAACGTCCATCAACATACTGACTCTTCAAGGTACGAACAACCTTGTTGATTTCTGTGACATCACCGATAGTCGGCTTCGAGGCCGCTGAGGCGCAACGCGAAAACTTGTAACACACATGAACTTGGGTCCTGCTCTGTAGCCAGTTGAGCACTGACCAGTACGCGGTATGAAGTTGAGGATTGCACTGAATGTTATCCTTCAAAGTCTTGTCAATCTTCACTTCTTCCACAGCGTCTACGGCAAGCTTCTGATCTACAGAGATGTAGGAACCATACTTCTCATGTGTCTTCCATTTGATGCGTTGTCCTACAAACATGACATCATTCTTGTCTTCAGACCCGACTGCAAAGTCTCTTCGTAACCTGGCAAGTACCTTATCTTCAAAAACCTGATCACCTCCCATGAACAGGTCATCAACATGTAAGCATATAAAGCCGTGAGGACGTCGTCCTTGTGCATTGTTACGTGCAACAGGACCCATCAAATGTTCAATAGCTTCTGAGATGCTTACTTGTCCTTTGTTGTCCACACTGGGAGTAAAGGCTGATTTCTTTCTTGTAGAGTCATCAAAAAGAATATAGGTACATCTGTCAGCTCTTGTAGGAACAAGTCCGCAGTCAAGCAGGGCTTTATCGATGATGTGCCACCATCGCATAGGTGCATCATTAAGACCATAACCAGGTTTCTTGAAACGAGCACCAATGTGTGCAGGATAGACATACTCAGGCGGGATTTGGCATATGATGTCTCTTGTTTCGTCATAAGCTTCACCTTGGAGAAAGGCTGTCTGCAAATCCATGTGATATAAGTCCCATTGAGCATTGGCTGCAAGTTGCGCGGCGCATCGAAAGCCTGCTCTGGATGCTGCTGGGCTATCTGTCTGTTGTGAGTTCTTCGGTTTATCTTGGAAGCCCTTGAGCACCAATAGTGCCTTGCATGTCTGGAAGTTGCCATGATTGTCTTTCTTGACTGTGAGAACCCATCTTCCGGCAACAAAGTTCCTTACTTTTATCTTCCGCATGTCAACAAGATCAAAGACTTCATTCTCTATCGATGACTGACATTCTGCCTTCTTGGCATAAAGAAATTGTTTGGGAAGATCACGTTTCTCTTGTTGTGTTGCTTCCTTTCGTTTCTTGACAATTAAGTGTGCAAACTTGTCAGTGACGGAATACAAAGTCAGGAAGGCTTTGTCTTCGTCTGTGATACCATGATATTCCTCCAAGATATCGGAACGGAACTTCCGGCCTTTACTTCTTTGCCTCTCCGATAAAACGGAAGAGGACATACCAATGGACGATGAAGATTCAACACTACTTACGTGAACGGGAGAACCATCAATCAATCGAGGCACAGAAAATGATGCGGTGTTACAACAGATCTTCTGTTCTTGTGTGAGGAAACACCAGGTCTTATCATCATCGTCTATCACAAGATCATTGTAGTCAAGAGTCTCATCAGTGTCAGTAAAACAAGAAGGAATCGTATCATCTGTCGTGTCTTCTTCATTATCTTCTTCTTCCTCAGGCTCTGGAGTCTCTTGTGGTGAATCTTGATCCGGCATTGGTGCAGGATTGAAAGGTTCATCTCCGTCAATCGGAAGTAATGGTGGTCCCTGCAGGTGTCCTGATGGTCCTGCATCTTGCATCTGGGTCAGGCTCGTCACCATCAAAGTCATCAGGCACAGCATCATCCTTGGGTTTAGGTGTCTTTTGCGCGTTCGAAGCACTAGGTGCTACAGTTGCTGACGGTTGAACCGCTAAAACGGTAGCGTTTGGTGTGACGGATGGCTGTGTATCGCCCCCCAAATGGTTGCTAGGCTGAAATTGGTGTGAAGACGAAACAGGCATTTGCCTAGATGGGCGAGCCTTAGTCGCAGGCGATATCGGAGGATCATCCGGTGGTCGCTTAGTGCTGCGTGTCATAGGAACATCATCAATGTTTGGTGGTATGATAGTTGCTGGAATGATAACAGTGTCAGGCGCAACAGGAATTGGAATGGCATTGGCTCCAGAAAACGGAACAGGAGGTTGTCCCGGAGGTGATTGCATAAATGGTGGTTGATCCGGTGAGGATGATGGTTGGTCTTGCGGTGACAACATGACCTCATCTGATGGTTGTTGTGGAGAGTTATGTGGAGTGTAAAAATAAGGATCATCATCAGGAGAGCCATGCCATTGTCCGGTGGATGTTGATCATCACGTGGAACATCGTTTTGTGAAGGTTCATCCATTTGTTGGTCGTCAGGCTGAGGTGGATCTAATCCTGGTGGAGGATCAACGTCGGTTGGTGATTGTTCAAGTTCCTTGTTGTCTGCAGGCACACTACCATCGTTGTTCCAAAACAGAATGGCACCCCATTGTGAGTCAATCAGTCCAGACATATCCTTAGGATGATGCCTAATGTAAAGGTGAATTGGATCCTTCTTTCTCCAAAGAAGTAGTATTCCACTAGCGTTGCGATAGTTGACCCTTAAAGGTTGAAAGCTACCGTGAAAAATCATGGCGTTCTCAAACATTGATGTAGTCAGGTAGATTTGTCTGAGATGTGAAACGTCTTGTTGTGCTTCGATCCGTGCTGGATGATATGTGCTTCTGGCAGAAAGAGCGTTGACGCGGTTAATCAATCGACGCGATTCATAGTCGCGCACAGGGAATGCTTGGTCATACACGTTCATGTCTGATGCAAAAACGGGATACTCAGAAGCCGTTTGATCGGCGCACTCCTTTTGAATGTCTCGCAACTGATGAATCTCAAGGCAGTCGAGCAATTCAACTACAAGTGATGTCTGCATTGGATTAAGAGAGTCCGTGAATTTCAAAGTGGCAAAATACTCGTAATGAGAGTGGAACAGAGTCTACAATGGATAGACCTGAGCCAGCTTCGTTCTTGATCCATACCCAGGCGCATGACCTTCCAACGGTTGGTGAACATGTTGATTTTCACCCCCGAGCTTGTTGATGCAATGTTTGAAAACAGGATCAAGAGTACCATCAGGAAAATTATGCAACAAGGATGTTGGCTTCTAGTAGTAGTAACCAGTCGGATCTCTCATGCCAAATGCGCACATGTCCAAGGTTCCACAGGTTACGCCATGTCTCATCAAAAGACGCTGGAAGTGCTTGGTGTACCAAATTTTTGAAGTCTGTGGATTTTCGATTATGAAAAATCGTCCATGCTCCAATTGGTAAAGAGCTACCTTGGCACAGAACTCAACCATTGGTAAGTACTTTTTCCTTTTGCACCAAGTGTCAGCAGGATCGTTTATATTGTGCATTTGACTCCAAGGACCACACACTGGAGCCATGTGAATGATCTTGGGGCGCTGACGCTCTATCACTTCCATGGCACGTCTGCGACCATCGGCGGTCAAAAGATCGTAACCTGTTCTTAGATCAATGGGTGCACCTACTCGAAGGCCCTGTGAGGCAGCTGTCTGACTAAGCTTGGCAGAACCACTGAACATATCAAGAAAATCAATCTTACCATGAGTGACAGGTTCCCACATGCAGTTACCATACTTGATACCTTCTGGTCCTTCAAGTGATGCATCATGTTTCAAGATGGTACTTGCAAAGTCTTCAGCTCTGGTCTTCATCGTCGTGGCACAGGCATCTTTGGCCGCAGGAGCGGCACTTGTGGCCGAAGGATCGGCACTAGCTAAGGCAGCTGGATCTAGAGGTACTTCAACATCTTCAATTGGATTATGGCCCTTTCGTATCTTACTGATGTTGACCTTCACAATTCTTGTACCTAGATCTACTCCAACCATGCTTCCATCAATTGATACCAACTTTCCCTTTATCCATTTTCCTCCATGTGAACCGTCTGACTTGATCTTTGATTTATCTTCGGTCCAATAGTAGACTTTGTCTCCAGGAAAGAATTGTCCATCACTAAGTTAGAGTTTACTAGCAAAGTCACGACGAAGGTCATCAGACTGCTTTGCCTCTAGAAACGTCTGTCTTGCTGGTAACCTCAAAGCTTCTAACTGTCTCTCAGGAGCAGGGGCCTCAGACGAAAGCTGAGCTGGAGTCATGGTTTCAACGGCCGTCAAATTGGCAAGTCTTCTACCAAATGCAAGCTCTAAAGGTGTTACTCCTCCATGAGTGATCATTGTGTTCCTAGAAATGCATGCTTGTCGCAACAACGGTCGATATGTGATGTTGTCAAGCAATGGATCATCCTTGAGAGAAGCAAGCATAGGAATGACCTGTTTCTTGAACAGCCGAATTGCGGCTTCAGCTCTGTTTGGCCATTGAGTACCTGGTCCTAGAGAAATTGGCCTTATGTTATGCCTGTCGTAATAATCTTCCATTTCAGTACCCATCAAGGCTTGATCAGCTACAATATATTTTGGATTGAGCTGATATGTTTCAAAGTATTCCAGCACAAGAGAAGTCGTTGTGGCGTCTGAGCTATTCTGAACAACATATGCCGTGGTCAAAGAGGCGGCACCATCAAACAGAAGTAGGAACTGGAGTTTCGAATGAGCGTTGATAGGAACTTCACCGTGGTCAATGAAAGTGAGCTCACCAAAGACTTCACTGCGAATTCCAGAAACCTTAGCTCTTGAAGGTGCAACCTTACTCTTGAAACATGTGTCACATGATTTGTTACTTGCATCATACTTATCATAGATCTCTTTAGGCAACTTCAACGCTGATGTTCTTCTTCGAAATTGTTCAGTCGACATGTGATAGTGCTTCAAATGAAGTTTGAGCAACTCTGTTGGTGACTGAAGTTGTCCATGAATTCGTTGAAGTGCAAGTGACAAAGTTCCTTTCGGCATTGGTTCCTTCTTGTCCTCAACCTTGACTTCTACCTTTGGTTCAGTCTTCACTTCAGGTTTGACTTCAGGCTGAGGCTCAGGCGCTGATGGGTCTGGATCCTTATGTCCAGAACTGGGTCCAAACGCTACCATTGGCACTGGCTCTTCATCTGACCAAATGGTAGGTTTGCATGGAACATCTATTGAAACATCTGTGGAATTGGCTTCTGACACCTTTCTTATCAACCTACTTCTCAATCTTCTTGGATTTAGCCGGGACAACGGCATCAGGCTTCTTATACTTCTTGCAACCTTCAGACATGGTATGTTTCCGATGCTTTCCTAGACACGCTGGACATGTCACTTCTTCTGAATGAAAGCCTGACATCGGTTTTCTGCTTGCAACGGCTAGAGCCATGATGTCAAGAACAGGATGGCTGGATGCGCTGACTGATAATTCTCCAGGAGTGTGCTCAATGTTCATTCTTGAGTTTCTCGTCTGCTCAACACTGAACAGAATTGACACACGACCTTTGTCCAAAATGTCAACACATGGTGTGATCCAACCATTGGAAGCCAAATGGTTTCTGACATGTATCACCAGTCTTTCCTTGACAGTTGACTGTTCTCCATTCGCAAATGAAAACTTATTTGAACATGGTTGTTTACTGAACCAGATGTTGTCACGATATGGATGTGCTTGACAGGCTTGAACGAGTCGATCGATGGCATATCGTGAGCCCATATGGCACGAGTACAACCTGAGTCCAAGATTACACAGGTCGGATGTTTACCTAAGTCAACGTTTTCGCAAAGTAAAGACTGTTGAACTCCATGATCATAGTTCAGGAATGCATGTTCCTCCGTGAGAACGGAATGGAACTGAATTAGATGCTGGATTTCACTGCCCGATAGATCGGTACTGATTGCGTCGTCAGGATCGAATGCATGAATGCTCTCCAACGTTGTGCTGTACAGACTGATGCACAAGTGGTACAGCAGAGTCACGGACAAAAACATGTTGGTCATGAATGACATGAGTCCGTGTCCGAACAATCGGAACAAACAGCACATGTGAAAACAGATCTGATTCAGCTGATCCATCTCTCCATCCACATGGAGCGCCAATGTCTCTGATTCGGGCTGATCCGTGGAGGATGCAAAGTATGCCCAACTGTATCATGCGTTGTCCTGTGCGTAATCCACATCATAGTCATATGTGTTCCATGTTGACCAATCATCTGTCCAGTATGTGTCATTGTCGTAACCCCAGCCTTCTTCGGATTGGGCAGGTTCTTGTTTTTCAGGTGGTGCTGTTGACGATGCTGGTGTTTGGGCAAGGTTTTCTGGTTGCGGTTGAGATGGAAAAGCTTGCTTACCACCTTTGTTGTCCTTGCCTTTGCCGTTACCACTTTTCCAAGGCATTCCTTTGAAAGGATCCTTACCTTTCATGAAACCTGTCGTACCTCTCTTGCCCTTTCCTTTCTGCCAGAAGGCTGCGTCTTGTTGGTCATTGTCCCATGCAGCATAGCCCTTGCCTTTTGACCTTGGGCGAAAGCCTGGGCTTGATCTTTTATACCTTTCTTACCATAGCCTTTTGGTCTACCTTTTCTGAATGTACGGATGTTCAATCGGCGCCTAGAGTATGAACCCTTGGCACCTAACACCCAGAATTCGGTGTCTGTGTACAGACCTGTGAATCCTTCTTCTCCAGTTTCCTCATCAACTACCCAAAATCCTTTCTCTCCATCTTCGGTCTCACCCTCTTCAATGATGTAAAAGGTGTGGCGCTTGCGATGAGCAATGTTGGGATCAGCTACTCCTGTGAGTGAAACACAAAAGAGTTCGAGGAACAACTGTTTCACTTGCAAGTACGTGTATTGTGGCAGTGCAATTTGTCTTATATTCATGCTGCTCACAAAACGTTCTCGCTGTTGTTCGTTAAGGTCTGCTTGAACGAGAAAAATCAAGCTCATTAAGCTGTCTGACAATGGAAACAAGGCCGCATGATCTCTTCTGCGATTTGCTATGGTAGTCTCTCTTAGAGTTACTTGAAAAGCTCTACGAGCATCATCATCGGGCAAATTGTTCATCTCAAGCTGCTGCGGTGCTGTGAGTGCCGCCAGAAATTCTGCGGCGCCAACTTCCGGGAGATCGGAAAGGTCCAAACAAATCATTCCAAGATGCAAGGAGACGCTTCTGTGCAATCTCGAAACGTCCTATCCACTGCATGAATTCATTCTGGCCCCGATATGTTCTGAACAATTGCAGAACTCCCCAAGGAAACACATGATTGACTCCCTTCGCAAAATAGGGTCTCAAGGTATCTTTGCAATGGGCCAGGCCGCGGTCCGGATCTCGGAGCAGGGCGTTATCGAGCATTGACTTGTAAAATGAGGCGGCTCCCACCAATGCATTCTTGAGTGAAGGACCATGTTTGTCCGGATCGAATGTCGTTATGCCAAGCCAATCATCAATGAGATCTTCATATTCGAACCTAGATGACTGTCCATCAAACTGGGGTGGAACTTTCGGTGTCATTTCGATTGTCGGCCGGCTGAACGGCATAGGCACCTTATTCATCTGGAGCCTGCAAGGCAAGCTCTTCGTCAGAGTCCGTCGTGTGGATTATGACCATGGCGACATTATATACAGGCTGTTCAGGTTGCTCTGAGAGTCCTACCTCCGTGACAATGGAACAATCAGAGCACGATGCTCCGCTACCACTTTGAGGTAGCAATCCCCAATATTGAAGGGCCTGGAACTACTTAACTACTGGAACACCTGATAGCCGGAGGCAGCTATGAACGCTCTTTTCTACTGCGAGCTTGGGCGTGTGCTACCAAGTCTTGAGCCACGGAGTGGCGCAGTGGTATGTGATCTATGGTATGTAAATGTACATGTATCCTACACTCTGTATTGCGTAGACATGTCATGAACAAAAAGGATCACAGGGGGAGGGGGGGTTAGCGTGAAAATTCACGCGTTTGGCATTTACTCCGCCCCGTCCCTTGCTGAAGCAAGAAGAAACTCCAGCTAGCTACCGCTAGCTTTCGTGATTAGTGGACAAAGTAACCATAGAAATTGGTAATTTGCCTTGTAAACCTTGGCTTTGGGGACCCCAACAATCTTTAGCCTTTGCCATGTGGGGAAAAAAAACTTACTTCGAGTGATCCCCACCATGAGACTTTATTCGGCATATAGTGTGATACATATTTTGACATTCCTCTGGCAAAACTTTCTGTCAGAGAAGAGGAGGAGAGGACAACTCTGATGAAATCTTCATCAGAGTTGTCCTCTCCTCCTCTTCCTCCTGGCATTCTCTCTGACACATGCTCTGACATTCTATCTGACATCTGTTCTGACAATCTTTCTGACATTTTATCTGACGTATTTTCTGACATTGTATCTGACATTCTATCTGATATATATTCAACATTTTGGCATGCTTTCTGACATTTCATCTGACGTATATTCTGACATTGTATCTGACATTCTATCTGACATTCTATCTGGCATCTAGTCTGGCATTCTACCTGACATATTTTCTGACATTCTACCTGGCATTCTATCTGGCACCGCGTCTGGCATTCTATCTGGCATTCTTTCTGGCATTCTTTCTGACAATCTACCTGGCGTTCTATCCTACATATTCTGACACCCTACCTGGCATTCTACCTGACACATATTATTCTTACATATATTTTGACATTCTATCTGGCATTCTATCTGACATTTTATCTGACGTATATTGTGACATTCTATCTGACATTCTGTCTGGCATCTCGTCTAGCATTCTATCTGGCATGTATACGGGTTGAAGCCCGGCAGTGCCCACTGCGATCTGGCAGTCGCAGCTGAAATCCGGCAATGCCCACTGCTATCTGGCAGTTGCGGTTGAAGTCCGGCAGTGCCCACTGCGATCTGGCGGTCGCGGCTGAAGTCCGGCAATGCCCACTGCGATCTGGCGCTCGCGGCTGAAGTCCGGCAGTGCCCACTGCGATCTGGAGCTGGCAGATGAAGTCCGGCAGTGCCCACTGCGATCTGGAGCTGGCAGGTGAAGTCCGGCAGTGCCCACTGCGNACTGCGATCTGGAGCTGGCAGATGAAGTCCGGCAGTGCCCACTGCGATCTGGAGCTGGCAGGTGAAGTCCGGCAGTGCCCACTGCGATCTGGAGCTGGCGCATGAAGTCTGGGAGTGCCCACTGGGATCTGGAGCTGGCGAGGAAGCTGGCGAGGAGAAGGAGGAGATGGAGAAGGAGGAGAAGGAGGAGTAGGACGGAACTTTGTTAAAATCTAGCAACCCTTACCTGGCAGGTGGGGAACAAGATACCCCGAATGCAGTCACGTTAAACACTTTGGCATGACAAATTACTGCCACAGTCTTGTACATGCGTCCCCTGTGTCCCTACCATCGTAGACTGTAGAGTGTGGAATTGGGGGGTTGTGGAGTGTGATGTGTGGAGAGTGGAGAGTGGAGTGTAAAGTGTGGGGTGTAGGGTGTGAAGAGTGCAGTTTGAAAGGTGGAGTGTAAAGTGTGGAGAGTGGAGAGTGGAGAGTGGAGCGTAAAGTGTAGAGTGTGGAGTGTGGAGTTTGGAGTGTAGAGTGTGGAGAATTGAGTGTAGAGTCTGGAGTGTAAAGTGTGGAGTGTGGAGTGTAAACTGTGGAGTGTGAAGCTTAGAGTGTGGAGTGTGGAGTACAGAGTATGGAGTTTTGAAGGTAAAGTGTGGGGTGTGAAGTGCGGAGTGTAAAGTGAGGACTGTGGAGCGTGGAGTGTTGAGTGTGGAATGCAAAATTTGGAGTCTGGAGGGTGGAGTGGTGAGTGTGGAATGCAAAGTGTGGGGTCGGGAGGGTGGATGTAGAGTGTGGAGTGTAAAGTGTGGAGTGCAGGGTGTGAAGTGTGAAGTGTGGAGGGTGGAGTGTAGAGTGTGGAGGGTGGAGAGTGAACTTAAAGTGTAGAGTGTGGAGTGTAGAGTGTGGAGTGTAAAGTGAAAGTGTGGAGTGTGAAGTTGGAGAGTGGAGTGCAAAGTGTGGAGTGTAGAGCGTGGAGAGTGGAGAGTGGAGCGTAAAGTGTAGAGTCTGGAGTGTGGAGTTTGGAGTGTAAAGTGTGGAGTGTGGAGTCTGGAGTGTAGAGTGTGGAGTACAGAGTGTGGAGTGTAAAGTGTAGAGTGCGAAGTGTGGAGTGTGAAGTGTGGAGTCTGGAGGGTGGATTGTAGAGTGTGGAGTGTGAAGTGAAAAGTGTGGAGTGTGAAGTGTGGAGAGTGGATTGCAAAGTGTGGAGTGTAAAGCGTGGAGTGTAGAGTGCGGAGTGCAAGGTGCAGAGTAGAATGTGAAGTTTGGAGTGTAAAGTGTGGAGTGTGGAGGGTCGAGTGTGGAGTAGAGTGTGGAGTGTAGAGTGTGAAGTGTGGAGTGTAGAGTGCGGAGTGTTTAGAGTGTGGAGTGTGGAGTGCAAAGTGTGGAGTGTGGAGTGTAAAGTGTAGAGTGTGGAGTGCGAAGTGTAGAGTTTGGAGTGTAAAGTGTGGAGTGTAGAGTCGTGCAGAGTGTGGAGTGCAGAGAGTGGAGTGTAAAGTGTGGAGTGTGGAGTGTAGAGTGTGGAGCAGTGAGTGTAGAGTGTGGAGCGTGGAGTGTAAAGTGTAGAGTGAGAGTGCGAATTGTGGAATGTAAAGTGCGGACTGTAAAGTCTGGAGTGTAAAGCGTGGAAAGCGTGGAATGTATGGAAGGTGTGGAATAGGGAGTGGAGAGGCCCAAATCTACACTGGTTTGTTGCAACTGCACCAAATATTGCCCCTGCCACGAAAAATGAAACTGTCAGAATGTCCCACGCCTGCCACCGAATTTGGATGTTTCACTCCTGGACGCAGCCCTGACAATGCGATTCGCAAGAAACAGGCAACACGACACGTCTAAAGCATTGCGCCTGCCACGCAAAATGACGATGGACACCTCCAAAATGCTGTGCCTGTCATGAAAAATGCAACTCAACTTTTGAAAACGACGCCAAATTATTGCACTTGCCGCGCAAAACCACTGTCGACCAGACATTTGAGAATCTGACCAAGTGCCACGCCTGCCACACGAAACGGCGCTACAACCTCTTTGGAAACCTCCAAAAATTGTTTGTTTTGGAGCTTTCCCCATTGGCACGGCGACGCCACNAAGTGCCACGCCTGCCACACGAAACGGCGCTACAACCTCTTTGGAAACCTCCAAAAATTGTTTGTTTTGGAGCTTTCCCCATTGGCACGGCGACGCCACCAGAAAACCAGAAAATCGGAACAAGACATGCTGCAAGCTGAAAGCGAGCGTTTCGTACGAGGCTTCGGCCAATTTTCATGACATGTCAGAGGATGGAATGTCACGAAGCGCNAAATCGGAACAAGACATGCTGCAAGCTGAAAGCGAGCGTTTCGTACGAGGCTTCGGCCAATTTTCATGACATGTCAGAGGATGGAATGTCACGAAGCGCTACGCCTGCCACGCAAAACGACCACCTCTTTTGAAAGCTCCAAAACGAGCATTTTGTGCGAGGCCTCCGTCGATTTTCATCACCTGTCAGAACATGCCACCCCCGCCACCGAATTTGGACGTTTTCACTCCTGGACGCAGCCTGACAATGCGATTCGCAAGAAACAGGCAACACGACACGTCTAAAGTATTGCGCCTGCCACGAAAAATGACGATGGACACCTCCAAAATGCTGTGCTTGCCACGAAAAATGCAACTCAACTTTTGAAAACGATGCAAAATTATTGCACTTGCCGCGCAAAACCATTGTCGACCAGACATCTGAGAATCTGACGAAGTGCCACGCCTGCCACACGAAACGGCGCTACAACCTCTTTGGAAACCTCCAAAAATTGTTTGTTTTGGAGCTTTCCCCATTGGCACGGCGACGCCACNAAATCGGAACAAGACATGCTGCAAGCTGAAAGCGAGCGTTTCGTACGAGGCTTCGGCCAATTTTCATGACATGTCAGAGGATGGAATGTCACGAAGCGCCACGCCTGCCACGCAAAACGACCACCTCTTTTGAAAGCTCCAAACAAGCATTTTGTGCGAGGCCTCCGTCGATTTTCATCACCTGTCAGAACATGCCAGGCCTGACGCGGAATTTGCACGTTTTCACTCCTGGACGCAGTGCGAGGGCAAAAACAACACAACACGACGCGTCTGAAGTGCTGCGCCTGCCACCAGAAATCAAGATGGAAGTCTCCAAAGTGCTGCGCCTGCCACGAAAAATCAAAATCAATTTTTGAAAAGCGACGCAAAAGCTTTGCGCCTGCCACACAAAGCAATTTTCGACACATCATGGAACAGGCTGGAATGGCACAAAGTCCCACGCCTGACGCCTGCCACACGAAACAAAGTTTCGACACGTTTGAAACCTCGAAAAATGACCACCATTGCAGCTTCCCCCGTAGGCAGGGCCATAGCAACCTACCGCGCACACTTGCGAATGGTTGCGGACGGTTGCGAACGGTTGCGACCGGTTGCGAACGGTTGCGAACGGTTGCTGACGGTTGCGCAACAACACACCCTTAACCCCCAAACCCCCAGAGTGAAACGGGAACCCTTGCTGCCTTGCTACCCATTCGGGAACAAGTTATTGTGCGTTCATCATATCGGACAACTTTCCTGAAACTTCACCAAGCATCCGCTTTCAACCACGGGTGTAAAATCCGCACCATTACAGTAGGACTGCTTCCAGCAAGGAGCGCCGACACTGTCGACATCATCGGACAGGTCAAGCCTGTGCTACAATGCATGCAATTTGCAGCAAAACGATCTGGAGAATTGAGATCGGAGACATCGATATAGCCAGCCTTGCAACCACATCCTCAGGACTGCCCCCAGGTTCGGCGCGACAGCGCGATCCAACAACGGCAAGGACGGCCCCAGTTCTGTGATTTTGAAATTTCTGCAACCCCCATGGTTGAATCATGTCCATGGTTTGGCTTGATATTTGAGATGCGTTTCTTAATTTCTGATGTGCTGTGTTTGATCTGTGCTTGCTGTTGATTTGTTCAATACTCTCGAGGTCTTTTGTTCGGCAATGACCTGACAAAGTCGACAAAAATCATCGCCCAAACCTGTCCTGATATTGATGTCATGCCAAAAAAAATCGAAGTGGTGCCTGCCGGGCACATCTTGCACCGAAGAGCTCCCGTCTCATTCTGGTATGCGCCTGGCCAACGGCTGAAGATACCAGAAAAACCATCAAGAATTCTCGCCTGGTGGGGATATGATTGGTAGTACTTGTAGCACTTTGTAGCACTTTGTCTACAAAAAAGATAAAAAAAACATCACAGCTGATGCATCACCAAAGAACTGGCATACATGTCCAATTTCAATGGATGTTGTGCAAGGTTCTCCGCATACTTGTCAAAGCGCTAATGGTAACTACTGGCGTCTCCTTTTGCTTTGATTTCACTCACGATGTTTGTCAAAATGTTCCCTGGGCGTCACAGTTACTCTACCCTGCGAGACGGGACTCTATGTCTGCTTCTGTGACAAGCCCCAAACCCTACTTGAGAGCGCACCAAGCACCAACAGCACTGTTCAATGATGGTAGTATAGTCATAGATGCCTATTGATAGTTGCAAAAGTTGGCTGAGAAGTGTAGGTAGTGGATCATCGTTGAAGATACTAGTAGAAATTTGTAGGTAGTGGTTAAAAGCTGTAAGTAGTAGTTGATAGTTGCACGGACTGGTTGATGGTTGTAGGTGCTGGTTGATCAATGCAAGTAGTGTTGAGAGTTGTCTACCAGTCGACAGGTGTAGGTTCTAGTTGATAGCTGCACATACGTTTTGCAAATGCTAGTTGATAGCTGCAAATAGTGGTCTATAGTTGTCAGTAGTGGTTGATGATTGTAGATACTAGTTCGTGGTTGCAGGTACTAGGCTGTGGTATCTTGCGCAATATCTATAGTTCAGTACAAGTGATCCTTGTTTTGAGCCAATACCGTACCCACCTGCAGCACATGGTGCGCACTCCTCAGTAGATTGCTCTGCCTTCGCTGTGCCCGCAGGACAAGCATCACAAACCATGGCACCGGCTCCGAGCTGCTGTTGGCCCGCAGCACAAGCTTCACAAACGTACGTGCGTCCATCGTCATCCACAAAGGCCTGCAACTGACTTTTTGAGTCAAACCCAACCGAAGGTACATTATAGCAGTGATAGCGGGCATGGACACCCTCAAATTGAAGACCTCCCAGAATACCTATATCACAAGATCCACATGGATGCCTCTACCATTGCTGCGATATTTTCATATTTTCTGGTTTGATCACACAATCACTAATTACAAAATCTCCAAATCAGTCAACCCTACTCACTCAGTTCGAAAAGAAACCTTGAACAGACCCAGGAAAGAAATTGTCCATCACCCGAACTCTGCTGGTACTACTTCCTGTGTGACCACAGTTTTTCTCATGCAAAGTGCCGTTTTTTCCGGAGTCATTTCTCCTCCTGTCATAAATCTCCTGGCAAGCCCTCCATCCTCCCTTCCCACAGTGCCTTCGAGAACATCCCAGGAAGGCAAGCCCTACACGTCGTGGCGGTTGCTCGGTTGGCTGTGAAAGTTCCCGTGGCATCGTCGTAAAGCCCAAAGCCAGGGTTGCACTTCGTGGCCTTCGGGATCCACGGATTCCACCGATCTCTGTTGGTTTTCAACCACTCACAAGCAGCTTGCTCCCTGGTCAGTGAATTGGATTTCATGTTGAGCATAATGTTGTTCACTGCCTCCAAGTCAAACAAACTCGTTTCCAAGAGTTTGCTTATATCAGGTGCCATGATTTGCAAGTCTTTAGGTGCGAGCTTGGTCACAGAAACAGTTTTTCCTTGTGTGGTGTAGTCACCCTGAGACAAAGCATATGCGTTGAAGGGAGGAAATACGACCATGGATGGTTTCATTTCAAGAAAAGCATTATCCGGAGTCCACCAATAGAACGCTGTCTTGTGCTTCTGGGGCAATTCCACGTACTTGTCCCATGTAGCAGCCACCCTAAAGGCGATTGGCATATTGAAGGATGCAACCTTATGAGTCAATTGCAACAGATCCCAGCCATTGCCGCCGGTAATACACGGAACGCACTTGGTCAAGTCATGTCTACAGGCACTGGACAGCCAAAAGTACTCGTCCTGGAGCAACAGTTGTTCTTCGAACATGGTGGTTTTTGTGGCAATCAAATCTCACCCATTCCAACAATTTTTTTATCGCAGGAATCCTCCCACCCCCGTCCTGACAACGATATTTGTATGTCTTGACTCCGTCTCCGTCTGTGGTGATGTCCATTCCAGCAGCATCTCCGCTTATTGCAAGGAAACCATAGGCGGTGATGTTGTCTGCAAACAAGGTGTCGCTGCATTTCATAAGGTCTGACCTGTTGACCTTGCATGACTTGGATGGGTTGTCTGTTCATGTCGTGTGCTGTCATGGGGATGGGGCAACATGAGCTTTGAGCGCGTCAAAAAAAGAAAAGAACGACTCAATCGCCCAAGCAATGCCAATCAAGGCATGATCATTTGGGGGCTGTTTGGTTCCAATCATCCCAACATGCCGGACTACTGTGGACAGAGAAAATGTGCTACAGCCACGTAGCCTACGGGCAAGGAACACCGTAGACCCTTTTACACTCACGAGCCAGAAAGTTCAAGGCCTGCCGGCCGGTCCGAAGGTCAATCTGCCATTTCACATCGATCCTTTTTTGTGGCCATGAGGACCGGTTCCAGAGAAAAAGGTGACCAGTCGGCCGCATCGACGATCCATATGTTCCTGCTGATTTGACACGTCACAAAAGGTCCACTTTGCTTCCAGAATCCTCCACTGTACACTTCCACGGTCGGTATGGAAAACCCCCGAGTGTGAACCACGGTGCTGGGCTCCGATAGGACTTTGCCGTGTGCTACCTTCACCCAATCGCCGTCGATGAAGTGCCATCCCAGCTGCTCGGAGATCGGGTAGACACTTCAGCAAGGCCTCATCGCGACACGACCAGGGAGCTCCGCCAGGTTCTCCTCCACATAATTGTTGTTGCCCTTCTTATGGTCTGTCGTGTGAGTCCCTCATAATATTCCACTGACCACGGCCTTTGTTCCTGAATCAACAAAGCAGTTGGCCGCAGCGGTCCACCTGTAGGTCGCCCTCGGTCTTCGGAGCTGCTCGAAGTGAGGCAACCGTGAAAAGCAAATGATTTTTGAACACCGAAGCCGGTATCAGTGGTCAGGCGATCAAAAACACCTTTCGCATCTGTCACGCCCATAGTCATCACCATGCAGCCCTGCCGGTATGCCATTTTGCTGGACGAAATTCGGCCACAAACCCGCGGCACAACTCGCCAGCATCGAGGCCCTCCTCAGCGCTAAGCGTTCCAGCAGCATAGCTTGAACGGCATACTAGGGGCATGCCATGGCTCCGAAAGCCCACGGTGTTGAACTTCTCCACATTATTGCCACTAAGCAAATCAATGTTGCCCAAGAGCACGCAGGGCTCGAATGCACCTTCTCTTAGATTGACCCCTCTGTCTTTCCATTCACCGTGACATTCCCAAGGGCTGCATCGGTCACAACCAAGACGCCGGCCTTATAGATGCTAATGTCTCTCCAGGTCAGGGTGAAGTCGCTGCGCTTCTTCGCCTCCAACGCCAGCTTGTTTGCTCGGAGCACGGCTCCCATTGTAGGCTTCTCCGACTGCAAACTTGACACACCAAAAGCTAAGTCCAACCTGGCCGCATTGAGCAAGTCGGCTGGGTTCTTATGTCGCTCTCGGTTGAGCTAATGGTGCTCAAGTTTTGGTGGTATAGGCATTCATGTCCATCTTGACCTCTTCGAGAATCGCTTGCCGCACCAGGTGAAAGGGGCCTCTTCTAGGCTTCCAAACCCAAGCTTCTCACCAAGCCCCTTCAAACTCTTCTCGGCCTCAGCATCTCCGGTGAACAGGACATGGGCCAGCGTGGCTCCTTGCACCCTTGGTTCTGCGAATCCAAAGATGCCCTCAATGACTCGGGCAAGGGTACCAGCTGCCAAAGGGATCGTAGGTCAGAGTATATGGCATTAGTCTGGCTGATGAAGAGCGTCCGGTTCATGTACGGATCGCAACATCTGCTGACAACAACTTCCACCCCTTGTGATGGGAACTAATTGAGCACAGCAGCCAGTGAGCTATCCTCGAAGCTATCCTCGAAGCTATCCTCGAAGCGGTCAGGCTGTCTTTCAGAAGCCCTCCGCGTAAGTTGGTAAGGCAATCCTTGTACAGCATTCTTGCACTCGCCCGCAGAGGAAGTGGGTTGTCAGGAATGCGAAGGAGCTGATTCTTGTCTATCAGGACAAACCTTTGCGCTCAAGTTCTTGGCGAGCAGCGCCACTTTCAGCTGGGGTCAAGATCTTGCGGGTCTCATTCTCTGCTGCCTTTTCGGAACTTGCGCTGGGTCGCTTCATCCATTTCTCTCCACAGTTGGCCACATAGCGCCCATCTCCTCCATGCCTTCCAAGTCGAAGCTTGGGGGCAACGGCCATCTGCCATCCCAGGTGCCATGACCTCTCTCCCAAACCAGGCGCTTCATGTGGTCCTCTCGTGACCAGGTCGTAGCTTGCACCAGAATATGTAGCGGCATCGTCTCCGCATAATTTTCTCGAACTTGAAATGGCGCGAAGGGCTTGCCTCTTCTGCTCACTCACCTCAGCTCCTTCTGACAATGCTCTCCTCACAGATGACTGCGCTCCATCCAAGCGTAGTCCACGTTCTGGTTGTCCAGGGTCGGCTTGTTGAACTTGTCCAGCCAGGCTGAGCTCCTCCATGAGTAGCTGCCATTGCCACACCAGTCTTGACCATTTCACCAGGCTGATCATTCCCTTCAGCAACTTGCGGTAGCGCAGATGCTGCCACTCCACTTGGTTGAGGTAGTGCTTGTTCAGGTAGTCCAGCATGAAGCTCTTGTCCAACAGCAGCTTTAAAGGTCTGTCTTGAACTGATCCTCGAACAATGTGTGCGCCAGGGGTGGGGAACGAACGTAAACTGATCGGGTTCGGGTTCGAGTTCGGGTTCGGGTTTCAGGATAGGATGCCAGGAGAGGCGGGGTGAATTCGGGTTCCAGTTGGGTTCGGGTTCATGTGCGATGGGGCACACGTGAACGTGAACGTGAACTGATCGTTCGGGTTCGGGTTCGAGTTCGGGTTCGGGTTTCAGGATAGGATGCCAGGAGAGGCGGGGTGAATTCGGGTTCGAGTTCGGGTTCGGGTTCATGTGCGATGGGGCAAACGTGAACGTGAACGTGAACTGATCGGGTTCGGGTTCGAGTTCGGGTGCGGGTTTCAGAATAGGATGCCAGGAGAGGCGGGGTGAGTTCGGGTTCGAGTTCGGGTTCGGGTTCATGTGCGGTGGGGCAAACGTGAATGTGAACGTGAACTGATCGTTCGGGTTCGGGTTCGAGTTCGGGTGCGGGGTTCGACTAGGATGCCACGAGAGGCGGGGTGAATTCGGGTTCGAGTTCAGGTTCGGGTTCACGTGTGATGGGGCAAACGTGAACGTGAACTGATCGGGTTCGGGTTCGGGTTCGAGTTCGGGTTCGGGTTTCAGGATAGGATGCCAGGAGAGGCGGGGTGAGTTTGGGTTCGAGTTCGGGTTCGGGTTCATGTGCGATGGGGCAAACGTGAACGTGAACGTGAACTGATCGGGTTCGGGTTCGGGTTCGAGTTCGGGTGCGGGTTTCAGGATAGGATGCCAGGAGAGGCGGGGTGGGTTCGGGTTCGAGTTCGGGTTCGGGTTTCAGGATAGGATGCCAGGGGAGGCGGGGTGAGTTCGGGTTCGAGTTCGGGTTCGAGTTATGTTACTACCCTAATCCACATATTTGCCAGAGGCGGTGGCGGTTTTCTATCCCCTATTAAGATAAGTTGATGTTTCTACCCCTTTTTGCCAGAGGGGGTTGCGGATTTGTATCCCTCATTCATATAAGTTGATGTTACTACCACAATTCACATTTTTGCCAGAGGAGGTGGCGGATTTTATACCTCATTAGGATAAGTTGATGTTACTACTCCAATCCACATATTTGCCAGAGGGGGTGGCGGATTTTATTCGTTTTTGAGATAAGTTGATGTTACTACTCCAATCCACATATTTGCCAGAGGGGTGGCGGATTTTTATCCCTTGTGAAGATAAATTGATATTACTACCACAATACACATATTTGCCAGAGGGGGTGGCGGATTTTATCCCTTGGTAAAATAAGTTGATGCTACTACCCCAATCCACATATTTGCCAGAGGGGTGGCGGATTTCTATTCCTCATTCAAATAAATTGATGTTACTACCCCAATCCACATATTTGCCAGAGGGGGTGGCGGATTTTTATCCCCTATTAAGATAAGTTGATGTTACTACCCGAAACCCACATGTTTGCCAGAGGGGGTGGCGGATTGTTATTCCTTATTCATTTAAGTTGATGTTACTACCCCAGTCCATATATTTGCCAGAGGGGGTGGCGGCTTTTTATCCCTTATTCATTTAAGTTGATGTTACTACTCCTATCCACATATTTGCCAGAGGGGGTGGCGGATTTTTATCCCCTATTAGGATAAGTTGATANTTTTTATCCCTTATTCATTTAAGTTGATGTTACTACTCCTATCCACATATTTGCCAGAGGGGGTGGCGGATTTTTATCCCCTATTAGGATAAGTTGATATTACTACCCCAATCCACATATTTGCCAGGGAGGGTGGCGGATTTTTATCCC